>CM068352.1:38377990-38452990 GCA_034769755.1 Odontamblyopus lacepedii
CGAGTTCCAGGTCAGATCTGTGGAGAGGCGACGCCGCTCACAGTCAGAACGTCTGTTTTTTTCTCTGTATTTTTGAGCTCTCAAACCACCTGTAATTGAATATAAACGTAGAGTAGAGCTGTTTAATGTCACACTGTGGAACATTCCAGGCAGAGCAACGACGTATCCATGGAAACAAGCAGGGATCCTCTACCAAAATGGGGAGAATGTTACAGAATATTTGACTAAAATGTGATTTAAATATATCTGGTGCATTTTGTGTTATTGAACCATTCTGTAGTTTAATGGAGCACTGTGTAACTTTTTGGTTGGAGGCCCGTCACCTGCTTGTTGCTATGGATACATCATTGCTCTGCCTGGAATGTTCCACAGTGTGACTTTAAACAGCTCTACTTTACATTTATTCAATCACAGGTGGTTTTACAGCTCAAAAATACCTAGAAAAACAAACATTCTGACTGTGAGCGGAGTCGCCTCTCCACAGATCTGACCTGTAACTTGGTCTTTTTGGTCTCCATGACAATAAAAAGGTTTAATACCATACTGTGGAACATTCCAGGCAAAATCATAACATTTCCATGGTAAAAAAGAGCATTTGACGGACCCTCCACTAGAAAAGTTACGCACTGCACGTTTGAGTAAAAATAACCAAATCTTATGGCACTAATGCTGCGTTTCCGTGACGATTAAGCAAGCTGCACTTTCTTCTATTGTTTCTTTGGTGCGTGGTTAGTTTTGGACGGTCGTGGGTGACCTGCTTCAGTTACAAATCTTGACTCTTTCGTCAGTAACGCTCCAAAACCTCGACCGAAACGAAAACGCTGACGACACAATGACCCGTCTGTGTGACCCAGTTCAAACAGGACTCTGCCCAAACACGACTGTGACAGTCAAAAATAATAATAGTACAGATACTTTCTGAGGGTAAAAGGACAGACCTGGAGTTTGGACGCACATTTATTCTGTATCCCTGTGTTGATCTTACGGTATTTACTCAAATCCACTTCACACTCTCCATTATGAATGAATGAAAAACGAAAAACAACAAAAAAACAAACAAAAATAAATGTGACGCAGATTTTCCTTGTGTCCGAAAAGGAGCGGCAGGAAGTACTTATTTAACCCCTCCCTATTTTCCCTACTGTCCCAACAAAGAGCAGATAAACTTCACATTATAAGCTGTAAATGCACAGGAAATTTAATGACAAAAACATATATATATATATGGGTCAATGATGTATAAGGATTTTCAACAGGCAAATTTCATAATATAAAAAATATGAGTTTCTGTTGAACTTTTTCAAATATTTTCACCTGACTCATATATTTCAAATATATGTGTCAGGTGCATAAATCTATGTTTAACATTTATATTAAGTATTTTTAGTGTTTTTTTATGTGCATGAATTGGGCACGATCTTCAAAAATGCCATGTGGAGCAACCGAGAATCACCTGAAAATGTATTTATTTTATTATTTTAATTTTTTTCTATTTTAATTTTTTTATTTTCCATCCATCTTCTCCCGCTTAATCCGGCTGGGTCATGGGGGAAGTTTACTGCCCAATCCTCATAGCACCTGATCCCTATGAACCCCTCTGCAGGTGGTGAGCCACAGGAGGGTTTTTTTTTATTTTATTATTTTTTATTTTTTATATAATTTTAATTTTTTTTTATTTTTATATATTATATACATTTCTTTTATTCTTTTATTTTTTTTTTCTTTTTTATATTATTTTAATTTTTACTATTATTTTTTATTATTTTCTATTTTTATATTATTTTCTTTCATTATTTTTTAGTTGTTATATTAATCTAAGTTCTGAGTAATATGAAGTGTACAGAAACAAACTGTTGCGTTTCTTTAGATTTTTAATGCATTTTGATATTTTCTTTTGCTCCAATATGACAGTCGCCTGCTTGTGTTTAATGAACAAACTACTGCCCTGGAAAATGCACCAAATGAAGAAAAACTCCTAAAGAACCGTTCACCCAAGTCGACTTTGTCTGTTATTAAACTCCAGCCACAGAATTCCTGCTGTTATTAGTCGCACCACATGATGCACAGTCGCACCACATGACATTTGAACACTTTAAGGACAAAAAACATGCAGAATAACTCAGGATTTCTGAAAAAAAAAGGATGTGGTTCCATGGAGGTCACAGGTGCTACAGAAATGTGCTGAACACTTCCCTCTGCTGATTTCCCACTGCACAGGCCAAAGCCCAAAAGACTCGATTGTCGACTCCTGCATACGCACAGTATTTATAAGTATAAAGAGAAAAGAATAAAGTTGTTTCCGCCCGGTTTTGAACCGGGGACCTTTCGCGTGTGAGGCGAACGTGAAAACCACTACACTACGGAAACTACACACCCCCTAGTGGTGCAGCGGCGGCGAGAGACTCGAGCTGCCAGAAGCAACAAGTGAGAATCGACTACTGATGGAGAAGAAGAAGAGAAACTGAAAGTTGTTGAAAGAAAATGGTTCGGGAATGTGTTTTTTAGCGTTTTTCAAAAAATATAATTCACTCGTAAATAAATGGGATTAGAAACGACATTGATAATCGAGTCTTTTGGGCTTTGGCCTGTGCAGAGGGAAATCAGCAGAGGGAAGTGTGAGGTGCTTATGAAGTTGTTTTCTAACGTTTCCAGACACTAATGAGTGAACCAGGCAGAGCGTTTTGTTTGTTAGACTCGTGGCTGTTGTCAGATGGGTTAAAGTGGTGTTAAGCTTCTTCAGTGTGAAGCAAATTGGTGTTTTACGTGGAAGTTCAGAACTTGCCCCCATCACTGCACTAGTTTGTTGCCTTGACAGACTCACTGCCACAGTGAGATCTCCACCGAGGAAACACTGATCTGTGCCGTTTTTTGGCTTCTGACAGAATTCAACCTCCTCTAGAAACGGACTTTAGCTTCAAATGTGCCCGAGTTCCTCTTTAACCTCGCCCCCAGCTGACGGTGGAAAATCGCCCTGTAAAAACGTGACCAAACCAGTAAAACTTAAACTAATCCGTTGTTGTTTCTGTTTCGCAGCGATGGCGTCCATGGGCCTGGAGCTGATGGGGTTCTTCCTGGGTTTACTGGGCACCGTGGGGACGATGGTGGCCACCGTCCTCCCGTACTGGCAGATCTCCGCTCACATCGGCTCCAACATCGTGACCGCCGTGGCCAACATGCGCGGCCTGTGGATGGAGTGCGTCTTCCAGAGCACCGGCGCCTTCCAGTGCGAAACCTACAACTCCATGCTCGCCCTGCCCGCCGACCTGCAGGCTTCCCGGGCGCTCATGGTCATCGCGCTCGTGCTTTCCGTGTTGGCGATCGCCGTTTCCTCCGTGGGGATGCAGTGCACGGTTTGTTTGGACGGTTCCGGAGCGGTGAAAAGTCGCGTGGCGGGGACTGGGGGCGGTTTGTTCTTGGCGTCGGGATTTCTGGCGTTGATTCCCGTGGCGTGGACGACTCACGAGGTTGTCCAGACGTTTTACCAACACAACGTGCCGCAGAGTATGAAGTTCGAGATCGGGGAATGCCTTTACGTGGGGTTAGCTTCGGCGCTGCTCACGATGCTCGGCGGAGGTCTGCTGTCGGCGTCCTGCTGCGAGGAGCAAAGCGGAAGAGGGCGACGGAACGGCCCGGGGTATCCTTATCCCGTAGGGGGCGCTATGTCGGGAACGGGAACCAGGATGACCTTGCACCGGAATCCCGCCTCTCAGCCCGGGGGGGTGAACCCGGGCGGCAGGGGCCAGACGCTGCAGGCGCTGGTGAGGAGCGCCAGCGACAGCTCCCAGTCGACCAACCGCAACGCGCAACGGAGCAAGAAGAACACGGGCTACGACATCACGGGCTACGTCTGAGGAGAAGGAGGTGAAGCATTTCTGTTTCCTCCATTCCACCTCCTCCATTCTTCTCCTCCATTCTTCTTCTCGATTCTTCTTCTCGATTCTTCTCCTCGAGTCCTCCTCCTTGATTCTTCTCCTCGATTCCTCTCCTCCCTTCCACCTCCTCGATTCTTCTCGATTCTTCTCCTCGATTCCACCTCCTCGATTCTTCTCCTCAGTTTGTCTCCTCGATTCCACCTCCTCGATTCCACCTCCTCGATTCTTCTCCTCGATTCTTCTCCTCGAGTCCTCCTCCTCGATTCTTCTCCTCGATTCTTCTTCTCGATTCTTCTCCTCGATTCCTCTCCTCGATTCCACCTCCTCGATTCTTCTCCTCGATTCTTCTCCTCGAGTCCTCCTCCTTGATTCTTCTCCTCGATTCCTCTCCTCCATTCCACCTCCTCGATTCTTCTCTTCGATTCTTCTCAATTCTTCTCCTCGATTCCACCTCCTCGATTCTTCTCCTCAGTTTGTCTCCTCGATTCCACCTCCTCGATTCCACCTCCTCGATTCTTCTCCTCGATTCCTCTCCTCGATTCCTCTCCTCGATTCCACCTCCTCGATTCTTCTCCTTGATTCTTCTCCTCGATTCCTCTCCTCGATTCCACCTCCTCGATTCTTCTCCTCGATTCTTCTCCTCGATTCCTCTCCTCGATTCTTCTCCTCGATTCTTCTCCTCGATTCTTCTCCTCGATTTCTCTCCTCCATTCCACCTCCTCGATTCTTCTCTTCGATTCTTCTCGATTCTTCTCCTCGATTCCACCTCCTCGATTCTTCTCCTCAGTTTGTCTCCTCGATTCCACCTCCTCGATTCCACCTCCTCGATTCTTCTCCTCGATTCTTCTCCTCGATTCCTCTCCTCGATTCCACCTCCTCGATTCTTCTCCTCGATTCTTCTCCTCGATTCTTCTCCTCGATTTCTCTCCTCCATTCCACCTCCTCGATTCTTCTCCTCGATTCTTCTCCTCGATTTCTCTCCTCCATTCCACCTCCTCGATTCTTCTCCTCGATTCTTCTCCTCGATTCTTCTCCTCAATTCCTCTCCTCGATTCCACCTCCTCGATTCTTCTCCTCGATTCCTCTCCTCGATTCTTCCTCGATTCTTCTCCTCGATTCCACCTCCTCGATTCTTCTCCTCGATTCTTCTCCTCGATTCCTCTCCTCCATTCCACCTCCTCGATTCTTCTCCTCGATTCTTCTCCTCGATTCTTCTCCTCGATTCCACCTCCTCGATTCTTCTCCTCGATTCTTCTCCTCGATTCCACCTCCTCGATTCTTCTCCTCGATTCTTCTCCTCGATTCTTCTCCTCGATTCCACCTCCTCGATTCTTCTCCTCGATTCTTCTCCTCGATTCTTCTCCTCGATTCCACCTCCTCGATTCTTCTCCTCGATTCTTCTCCTCAATTCCACCTCCTCGATTCTTCTCCTCGATTCTTCTCCTCGATTCTTCTCCTCGATTCCTCTCCTCGATTCCACCTCCTCGATTCTTCTCCTCGATTCTTCTCCTCGATTCTTCTCCTCGATTCCACCTCCTCGATTCTTCTCCTCGATTCTTCTCCTCAATTCCACCTCCTCGATTCTTCTCCTCGATTCTTCTCCTCGATTCTTCTCCTCGATTCTTCTCCTCAATTCCACCTCCTCGATTCTTCTCCTCGATTCTTCTCCTCGATTCTTCTCCTCGATTCTTCTCCTTGATTCTTCTCCTCGATTCTTCTCCTCGATTCTTCTCCTCGATTCTTCTCCTCAATTCCACCTCCTCGATTCTTCTCCTCGATTCTTCTCCTCGATTCTTCTCCTCGATTCCACCTCCTCGATTCTTCTCCTCGATTCCACCTCCTCGATTCCACCTCCTTGATTCTTCTCCTCGATTCTTCTCCTCGATTCCACCTCCTCGATTCTTCTCCTCGATTCTTCTCCTCGATTCTTCTCTTCGATTCTTCTCCTCGATTCCACCTCCTCGATTCTTCTCCTCGATTCTTCTCCTCGATTCTTCTCTTCGATTCTTCTCCTCGATTCCACCTCCTTGATTCTTCTCCTCGATTCTTCTCCTCGATTCCACCTGCTCGATTCTTCTCCTCGATTCTTCTCCTCGATAATCCGTGTGTTATTCGTTCATTCGTTTCTCAAAATAAAACCAAAAATAAGAAAACATAAAAAAACAACTCTTTTCTTCATTATTTGTCTCCAAAAAAATGAAAAAACAGATAACGATTTGGACTGAACCAGGATTAAACCAGGTCTAAACCAGGACTGAACCAGGACTGAACCAGGTCTAAAACCAGGACTGAACCAGGACTGAACCAGGTCTAAAACCAGGACTGAACCAGGTCTAAAACCAGGACTGATCTAGGACTAAACCCCCCTCCCCGGTACCCGATTTTCTGTGGAAAACAGAGTCCTGGTCAAGTCCTGATTTAGACCTGCTTCAGTCCTGGTTCATTTCTGATTCAGTCCTGGTTTAGACCTGGTTCAGTCTTAGTTCAGTCCTGGTTCATTTCTGATTCAGTCCTGGTTCAGTCCTGGTTCAGTCTCAGTTCAGTCCTGGTTCAGTCTTAGTTCAGTCCTGGTGTTTTTTCCATTATTCATTTAAACACAAAATCGAAAACTGAAGAAAAATGAATCTTTATCTGTTTTCTCATTTTGGTTTTGGAGACAAATTTTCCTTTTCTTATTTTTGATTTTATTTTGAAAAACAAACTCAGGACACAGGGATTCTCGACCCTCCGTGTTTCAGCGCATTACGTTTAGTCCCAAATAAACCCACAGAGTGAAGCAGTGAACCTGATGCAAACTGCGCTGCGTTCAAATACCAGGACATTCCCAACGTTTGCGTCTTTTTCCTGTGGACTCGTTTGTCTGAAAGTGCCAAATGTTCAGTGTAACGTATAAAAGAAATAATCGTAGAATCGTGACTGTTCTTTTGCTGTTTGTATTTTTAGACTTTTATATCTAAAGTGTGAGTGTTTCGTTCGTTAGACTGAGGCGTTCGACGGAAATATTCCGCATCGTTTTGCCGTTTGTCGCAGTTCTGTTTTGTACTGTTTTTGCCCTTTTGTTTCTGGAGTTTACACAGAGTTTTTGAGTTGTATTCATTTGTTTTCACGTGTTTCAGATGTTCTTGATAAGTACAAATGTAGAATAAGCACAGTTTAAACGTGATGGAAGTTTGGTGTTTTTAAATAAATGCTCTTATATTATCGAAACCTTAGAGTGGATGTTTTTCATGCTAAAATGTACAGGTTTTATCCACTGACACAGTCGTTTTGTTGGTGTTTGGGTGGAAATGTGCCGTCTGTGGGTTTAGATTCCTGTTTTTAGTTTGTATGCGGCGCTGCTTAAAATAAATACAAAAAACAAGAACAAAAACCAGGTGAAAACATTTAAAATCCAACAGGAATATATATATGTATATACAGTATTTATGATAATTTTCAGATTGTTTTGTTGATCTCTTTAATACAGAAGCCAGAGAAAAAGCTGAAGGAGTAGAAATAGAAGAAAAAGTAGAAGTAGAAAAAGAAGCAGAAGCTGAAGAAGTAGAAGAAGAAATAGAAGAAGCTGAAGAAGTAGAAGAAGAAATAGAAGAAGCTGAAGAAGTAGAAGAAGCTGAAGAAGTAGAAGTAGAAGTAGTAGTCGAAGTAGAAGAAGAAGTTGAAGTTGCTGAAGTAGAAGTAAAACTAGAAGATGAAGAAGAAGTGAATGAAGTTGGAAACATAAGTAAAAGGATTTTATTGTTTTGTGTCCAGGATCGATGTCACTGTCTGAGCGTCGTAAATCATTTCCTGCTCGATCCGTCGGAAAATCCAGTCCCGTTGTGGCTTTTTTGTGCTGCGGCGTTTGTATTTGTCGTATTTGTCGTATTTGTCGTATTTGTCGTATTTGTTGTATTTGTCGTGAGCCTCCGCGGCTTCTGTACTTTAAACTGATGCCAACGACACAGAAGCATGAGCCATAAATAAATATGAAAAAATTATAATAAATAAATCAATAATTTGGTCGACCAAAGCAAAAGAAGTTTTGTTTGAAGCTCCTGTATTACACAAACGCTTTTCTCCATGGAGATGTTATTACTTTGTCTGGAATGTTCCGCAGTCTGGCATTAAACATTTCACATCTTCATGGAGACCAAACCAGACCGAGTTACAGGTCCGATCTGTTTTTCCTGGTGTTTTTGAGCTCTAAACACACCTGTAACTGAATAAATGCTGAATAAAGATGGAGCTGTTTAATGTCACACTGTGGAACATTCCAGGAAGAGCAACGACGTATCCATGGAAACAAGCAGGTGACGGACCCCCAAACAGAAAGGTCCACAGTGCACCTTAAAGTACAGACAAACGAAATGAAATAAGAGCAAAAGTGTCACATGAAAAAACAGACTTCAGGACAAATATTAAATCACAGGTTTAAAACTGACGTAAAGAGTAAAAATAAAAGTGTTCGGCACAGATTTTGAGAACGTGTAAAGCTTCAAATGTCGTGATTTCGATTTCTGCCGCGTTTCGTTCAGTAGAAACAATCGAATCTGTTGCTTTTTCTTCCTACGTTTATTTTTTTATATTTTTGTTTGCTCATCTCTGTGTTACCGCGCTGTTAAAACTAGAACTGTGCGAGAGTCGTTTTATTCCTGGTTTATTCGTCCGTCTCCATCTCCAAAGCTCAAAACGCTCTGCTCCACCTTGTGATGTCATGAAGTGGGAGTTTTCAAGTTAAACAGCTCCTTTTACCGTTAGTTTAGTGGAATTTAGTGACTCCAGAAGTGCTGAAACGACCCAAATGATTCTAGTGAAAGTGTGTGGGGTTTAAAAACGCAACGGAGCACTTCCTGTACCACCGCATGACATCACGAGGTGGAACGGAGTGTTTTCCGTTTAGGAGAAAAGCTGTTTAAATCTGCAGGTTTGTGCGTTAAACGTGTGAATGAAACGAAACACGACTCCACGTCTCTTTCATCTATAAAAGTCACGGCTCAGATCTAGGGAGAGGCGAGCCCGCTTTTTGAATTCCTCCCTCTTTAAATAAACGAGCTCTGAGGGAGGCGAGCGCGGTGCATGATGGGAAAACGAGGAGAGCGCGTGATCCCGAACAAACAGTGAGCGGAGGAAGGACGAATAAATCAATAAACGTTTAAATAAAAAACTTGAACGAAACCGTGAGAGCGACATTGAGCTGAAACTGATACGGCGCAAAGGGTCAAGGGTCAAACCTGGAGCTGATTTCACGGCGGGAAACGGACACGACAACGAAAGCGTCGGTGTTTTGGGAGAATCCAGATCATATTTGGGGCAAACCCTTAAAAATGTGCACAGAAAAAACTGGATGGTTCAAATTTCAGTTTTTGTTTATTGTGTTTTTGATATTTAAAGCTCAGTGACAGTTCCCAAAATAAGACGTAGCACTAATAATAATATTTCAGAGTTGTTTTTAAAGTTGAACTCGGGCACGTCTGAAGCTAAAGTCCGTCACTAGAGGAGGTGGAATTCTGTCAGGAGCCAAAAAACGGCACAGATCAGTGTTTCCTCGGTGGAGATCTCACTGTGGCAGTGAGTCTGTCAAGGCAACAAACTAGTGTAGTGATGGGGGCAAGTTCTGAACTTCCACGTAAAACACCAATTTGCTTCACACTGAAGAAGCTTAACACCACTTTAACCCATCTGACAACAGCCACGAGTCTAACAAACAAAACGCTCTGCCTGGTTCACTCATTA
The DNA here is from genome assembly GCA_034769755.1 of Odontamblyopus lacepedii. Lineage (NCBI taxonomy): Eukaryota > Metazoa > Chordata > Actinopteri > Gobiiformes > Gobiidae > Odontamblyopus > Odontamblyopus lacepedii. Next base: position 38,387,575 of record CM068352.1, read on the forward strand.
GTGTCTGGAAACGTTAGAAAACAACTTTATAAGCACCTCACACTTCCCTCTGCTGATTTCCCACTGCACAGGCCAAAGCCCAAAAGACTCGATCGCCGATGTCGTTTCTAATCCCATTTATTTACCAGTGAATTATATTTTTTGAAAAACGCTAAAAAAATACATTCTTGAACCATTTTCTTTCAGTTTCTCTTCTTCTTCTCCCTCAGTAGTCGATCTTCACTTGTTGCTTCTGGAGTCGACGATCGAGTCTTTTGGGCGACAGTAAAAAGTTACACACGACCCAAACAAACACTGGAGGTAAAGTGGAGGAGTGTTGGTGGTCGGAGGAACCGTTGGCGCCGGTTGGTTTGGCGGCGGCGCCTCCGTCAGTCTGTCCCGGGGCGGCTCAAGCCACAGCAGCATTTTACCACCACCGGGTCTGAATGAAGAATGTTGATGATCTGTAAATGATGCTCTGTAAATGTCTTTAGGGACATGTGTCTGTGTAAAAGCGCTCTATAAATAAAAGTTACCTTACAGACTGTACCAAAGTAGTGAAATAAAACGTGGATTCTCCGTATTTACAGTTGGATAAATGTTCCGTTCGTGTTGACAGTTTCAGTCTCTTTCGTGATTCTGTGGTTGAGCCGAGTCGTGTTTCTCTCGTCCAAACTCCACGACCAGCGGTTTCCCCAACAGCCGATATCCGTGGAGCAAATCGAGGGCGTTTTGGGCCGATTCGACATCTGCAAAACGACAACAAAAACAGACGGACGTGTTCAAAAGGCTCGTGTTTCTGATCTACAGTCTGTTATAAGGTCGTTTCCTCGTCACAAACAAACCCCCGAGTCGTGTTTTTGTTTCATTCACACGTTTAACACACGACACACCACCTGAGATAGTCCTGGTTTAGGCCTGATATAGTCCTGGTTTAGACCTGATATAGTCCTGGTTTAGTCCTGGTTTAGATCAGTTTTAGTCCTGGTTTAGTCCTGGTTTAGTCCTGGTTTAGCCCTGGTTTAGTCCTGGTTTAGTCCTGGTTTAGTCCTGGTTTAGACCTGGTTTAGTCCTGGTTTAGTCCTGGTTTAGTCCTGGTTTAGTCCTGGTTTAGACCTGGTTTAGACCTGGTTTAGTCCTGGTTTAGACCTGGTTTAGTCCTGGTTTAGTCCTGGTTTAGTCCTGGTTTAGACCTGGTTTAGTCCTGGTTTAGACCTGGTTTAGACCTGGTTTAGTCCTGGTTTAGTCCTGGTTTAGACCTGGTTTAGACCTGGTTTAGACCTGGTTTAGTCCTGGTTTAGACCTGGTTTAGACCTGGTTTAGACCTGGTTTAGTCCTGGTTTAGTCCTGGGTTAGTCCTGGTTTAGACCTGGTTTAGTCCTGGTTTAGTCCTGGTTTAGACCTGGTTTAGACCTGGTTTAGACCTGGTTTAGTCCTGGTTTAGACCTGGTTTAGACCTGGTTTAGACCTGGTTTAGTCCTGGTTTAGACCTGGTTTAGTCCTGGTTTAGTCCTGGTTTAGACCTGGTTTAGTCCTGGTTTAGTCCTGGTTTAGTCCTGGTTTAGACCTGGTTTAGTCCTGGTTTAGTCCTGGTTTAGACCTGGTTTAGTCCTGGTTTAGTCCTGGTTTAGACCTGGTTTAGTCCTGGTTTAGTCCTGGTTTAGTCCTGGTTTAGACCTGGTTTAGTCCTGGTTTAGTCCTGGTTTAGTCCTGGTTTAGACCTGGTTTAGTCCTGGTTTAGTCCTGGTTTAGTCCTGGTTTAGGTTTGGAGTTGTGTTTTTGTTTTGTTTCATTCACACGTTTAACACACAAACTGCAGATTTAGGTTCAACTCTTCTCTCAAACTCTGTTCCACATTGTGATGTCATCACGTGGTGATACAGGAAGTGCTCCACTGTGTTTTTAAACTCCACACACCTTCATTAAAATCATTCGAATAATTTCCACCCTGGAGTTTTGCAGATCTCCACTGAACTAAAGGTAAAAGGAGCCGTTCACGTGAAAACTTCATGACATCACGAGGTGGAACAGAGCGTTTTGAGCTTTGGAGACGCAGACGGACGAATAATACAGAGTTACACATGTGTGAATGAAACAAACACGACTCCAGCTCCGTTTGTGAGGAGGAAACAACATTAGAACACGATTTTAAAGCTCACAAGAGTCACTTTTGTTTCAGGACCTTTAAGGAGTGGAAAATGAAAGATTTATTTGATTTTTTAAGTTTTCTGTAATTCATTAATGACCTAAAACATTTTAATCATTGTGTTTATATGAGCGTTTTCCGACAGGGATCAGACGGGAGGCTCTTGTGCTCATAAGAATAGATCATTATTTTTAATTTAGTTCATTGTAAACCAGAATATTGATAAAAAACAGGTTCTTTGTCGCTTTTCTGGTCCCTGGAGTCAACAAAAAACAACAGAAACAGACATTTTCTCGGCACAAGTACAAAATATAACAGAAGTTAAATAAAGCTCCACTCTGGGTTATTCTCTGTGTCACTGACCGGGCAGCGTGACGAAGGCCTGTCCCTTTAACCGCCCCGTGAGCAGTTTGTAAACGACGGCTCCTGCGCTCCGTTCAAACCTGGAGAACAGCGCCACCAGCTGGGCCAGAGTCGCCTCCGCAGACAAGTTCTTCACACACAGAACCTTCGGGAAACGCAGCAAATATTTACGTCTGCGGGTTCTTTTTCAGCACAGGTTCTTTTACAGCACAGGTTCTTTAAGGAGACACGGTTTTCTGATTTCAAACAGACCTGGAGACGCAGGTTTAACACACAAACCTGCAGATTTAGGCTCTTCTCTCCAACTGAAAACACTCTGTTCCACCTCGTGACGTCACGCGGCGATACAGGAAGTGCTCCACTGTGTTTCTAAACTCCACGCAGGAATCAGAATCAGAATCATTTATTAATGGCCACACAGCAAGTTGGTGGAATTTGAGACCTGATATAGTCCTGGTTTAGACCTGGTTTAGACCTGGTTTAGGCCTGGTTTAGTCCTGGTTTAGACCTGGTTTAGTCCTGGTTTAGTCCTGGTTTAGACCTGGTTTAGACCTGGTTTAGACCTGGTTTAGACCTGGTTTAGACCTGGTTTAATCCTGGTTTAGACCTGGTTTAGTCTGTCTCCAGTACAGAAATGTTCACATCTTCTGTGTCTGTGGCAGAACAAAACACATTTACAGCTACAACAGATAAATCTCCAGTTCTGAACGGTTTAGAGTCCGAACGGCAACGGGAAAGAAACTCTTCCTGAATCTGACAGGTGTGGATATGATGGGCCTGTAGCGCCCCCCAGAGGGCAGAGTTTGAACAGGTTATTGTCAGGATGAGTGGGTCTGAGGTTCTGGCTCTGTGTCTGTGGAGGGAGAGTGGGACCAGTGAGTTTAGATGATGAAGTTTGTTATGTGAATGAGTCCAAATGACCAAACCAGACGATTACTGATGAAGTGAGAACGCGTTCAGTTAATCCTGTGTAAAACTGGAGACGGATGTTGTGTCCGATTCTGAATTTTTTCAATTGTCTGAGGAAAAACAGTCTTTTATCGGCTTTTTTGTATGTTTCGTTTGAACGCTGTTTCCAGTTTAGTGAGTAACTGATGTGGGCACCAAGAAATCTGACGGCCTCTGCAGTGGTGATCGTTTCATTATCAACTGCGATAGTGTTTTCTGTGAAGGGGAAAGGGCGAAATCTACTCTGAGTTCCTTTGTTTTCGATGTATTGAGGAGCAGGTTGTTACTTTTCCATGAGAAATCTGCTTACGGTAGTGACTTTCATTACCGTCAGAGATGAGTCCAGTCACTGTGGCGTCGTCAGCACATTTGAATAAAGGTCCAGAGTTATGGGTGGATGTCAGTGTGTGGCTCAGCTTCACTAGAATCGCTTGGATCGTTTCAGCACTTCCACTCCTCTACTAAACTAAAAGGTAAATTAAAAGGAGCTGTTCACTTGAAAACTCCCACGTCATGACATCACAAGGTGGAACAGAGCGTTTGGAGCTGCAGACAGACTAATAATAAAGTGTGACTCAAAATCTCGCTCACTATAAAACCTTTAAAGAAACATTTGAAACAAGATAATGCTGTAATCTGAGACCTGAGGCAGTTTTTGTGATGCGCTCAAACTATTTCTGTATTTTATGATCTCAGGTTTTTTTCCTGTTGTGTGGGCTCACCTCACTGTGGGACGGGAGCACCTGGGCCGGCAAATATTTCATAAACTGTGTTCGAGAGTTTAGAAACGCAGTGGAGCACTTCCTGTGTCACCACATGACATCACGAGGTGGAACAGAGCGTTTTCTGTTCGAGAGAAGAACTAAACATCACAACACAGATCAGAAAAGACCAAACACTCGTCTAGCCGAGTGTGTGGCGTTTTTTCACCTTTTTAACTCGAAAACGACCACTTCATGACATCACAAGGTGTTTTCAGGTTTGGGGACAATGACAGACGAGTAATAAAGAGTCACTCAAACGTGTGAATAAAACAAAACACGACTCCAGGTCTGTTTTCGCGGAGGGAACGACATCAGAACAGGACTTAAAGCTCAGCAGAGTCACTTCTGAGTCACACAGTGTCATGGGCTCCCTCTCAGTTCCTGTTAACGAGCCCCCACCTAACTGTTTCACCCTCCACTCTAGCTGATTTGATCCACCTGTCCCCACTCTGCATCCTCACTCACCAACCAGCTGCACCTAATACACCCCTGATTGACCTGTATATAAAAAGCCCTGTTTTTCAGCCTGCCCTTTGTCAGATCGTCTGCTCGTGTGGATCCGCTACCTGCTGCCAAACTTCCCTGCATTCTACCTCTGACTCCTGATAATTGAACCTGGACCTGTCTGTACCCTCTTCTGCTCCTCTGCCCCGGTAACCCGACCTGCCTTCTGCTCTTGACCTGGATATTCTGCCTAGCCCTTGTCTGTACTGCTGCCCTGGAGAGACCGCTCCACCACCGAGACACACACGCACTCCCTTTTTCCCCTCAAACCCTAAATAAACTGTTTAAACGTGACGCACTTGGGTCCTCGTCTGTCTGTTTCCTGACACACAGAACCTTTGAACTCGAGATAATCGCTGAGATCTTCATTTTGCCTCATTCCTCGGCCCGCGGACCGTTTGCTCTTTTGGGTTTTAATTAAGAACGAAATAAATCAAATGGGAAAACAGTTTATTTCATTCTTGTGTTTTAGTGTCAAACACAAAAACAGATTTCGACCTCTTTTTCCAATATTTAATTTAAATTTACTTCAAATAACACCAATCAAAAGACTCTCGGTGTCTATTTTAATTTGGATATTTTGATATTTTATTCTCTGTTTTTTTTTACTTCTGCTGCTCAGAGCGTCGCCGGTGAATTCAGAGTCGACCGTGGATCTGTAACACAAACGATTTGGATTCTCGTTCTGTGGAGTCGACTGAACTGTTTATCGACACCAAAGACGCCAGAGGAAACGCGTCGCTGTAAAAGACGACGACGCGTTTGACGATTTTTCAGCTTCGAGCAGCAGAACTTCAGCGAAAATAAACCAGAGAGAAGAAAATATCCAAATTAAAACAGGCACCGGGACTGTTTTTTGACTTTAAATATTGGAAAAAGAGGTCGAAATCGTTTTTTTTGTTTGACACTAAAACAATAATGAACTGTTTTCCCATTTTATTGTTTTTCGTTCTTAATTGAAATTCAAAAGAACGAATCGTACACGGAGCGAATCCACCTCTGAAGTGTGTAGTTTTTTTCTTTTAACGCACAGTTTAATTCATGATCTAAAACCTGCGGGAAGTCGCCGCATCAAACTCAAACCGACAAAAACTGAGTCAATCATTTGTGCTGCAAAAAGTTTCATTTGTGCGATTCTGGTTCTTCAGATATTTGCAGTTTTATTTTGGGCCGAAGACGTCGTCCAGAACCTCAGAATGTGAAACAGCCTCAAAACAGGAAGAAAATGATAGAAAACGTTTGTATTTGGTTTGGCGACTTTAGCAAAACTCCACAAAACGAGTGAAGAGAAACGACCTGAGGCTGAGGAAAAGTCTGTTTCAGTCTTTAGTCATTTGCTTTTGTTTCATATTTTATAGAATAACACAGACTTTTCCACAGCCTCAGATCGTTTATCACCTTTAGTTTAGTGGAGTTTTGCTAAAGTCGCCGCTTCAGCTGAGCAGAAATGACGTCCTGTAATTACAGCAGAAATAATAATGAATAATTGTAGAAATAAACTCACACAAATGAAAACTGTCACAGCACAAAACAGAACAAATGAAATACAAACGTTTTCTGTAATCTTGTTTTGAGGCTGTTTCACATTCTGAGGTCAAATAAAACTCCAAATATCTTAAGAACCAGAATCGCACAAACAACATTTTTTGCAGCACAAAAGATCGACTCCATTTTGGGCGTTTTTCTTCTTCCTGTGGGACTGACCCCAGTTTGACCTGGAAAAGAATCGTTCATTTCTCCAAAACTAAAGCAGCACAAACGGTTGACACGGTTTTTGTGCAGGTTTGAGTTTGACGCGGGTAAATCTCAGCGCGTTACAGTCTCAGCTTCACTTTTACGTCGTTAACAAACGTTTCCGCCGTCGTGTTTTACCTTGGAGGGTTTTCCGGGCTGGTAATTCCTAAATCTGGGAATGTTCCGTATGGTTTCGTCCGATTCTCGGTTGGATAAGATTTCTTCCTCTGAAATAACCTCCACGTCCCCGGTGAGCGTGACCGGGGCGCGTGACCCCGCTCGGAGGCTGCTGATTGGCTGCTTCAGGTCGAGCGCCGTCACTGGAGCCAATCGGAGCCGCTCTCCTCGCCCGGGCTCATCCGATTGGCCGCGTCGCTCCTCCCGTCCGGGCTCTGACTCCTCTGATTGGTCGATTCTCTCGGTTTGTAACGGCCCCCGAGTTTGTGATTGGTCAGTTTCAGTTTGTTCCTTCGTTTTTTCTTTGTTTTTCTGTTGTTTCAAAGGTGCTGATGGCTCTTCGTCCAAAACTTCCCTGTAAATGGAGTCTATAGAGTGGCTCGATGTCGACACCTGCTGGCCAGAACCTGCATCTGCATCTAAAAGAGATAAATAAAAAGTTTATATTAAATTGTGATGACAGCAAACATAAAAAAATATATATTAAAGGGTGCATGCACTTTGGGATGGGTGCACAACTTTGATATGGGCTTTGGTACCACTGGTCCCCAGGGCAGCAATTTACTGACATTATATTGTTAGTTGTTTCTTTTGTGTCTTGTATTTGTCACTATATGGTGTCTTAAAACTTCACAGAATTAATAAAAAAAGAAAAAAGGGTCCATAATTACTCGTTTCTTCATCACAAACAAACCTGGAGTTGGGTTTTGTTTCGCTCACACCGCGACACAGGGTCCTGAATTTTTCATTTCTCTGTTTTGTTCCTAAATCGAGATCTGAACATAAATAACGGACCAATCAGACGCCTTCATTCCCCGAGGTCCCTCCCCCTGTTGTTAGCGACAGGTTTGATTGACAGCTTGTGCGTTTCGTTGCTAAGTAAGTTCCCTTCCCGCTTTCCTGCCCCGATTTTTGAAATAAAATGACAAAATAAATCAAACAATTACAATATCTAACGTTACTAGAATCTAAACTAGCATAATTTAACTAGCATAAAGTAAAGTGAATTTCGTTAAATTGCGACTCTATTGTTGTTCGCACGTAACAGAACATAGAACATAAATCACTGACTTAAACTATTTAAAGTTTGATGATAAAAGCTCAAAGTTTCCTTATTATTCTGCAGAATCAGTAAATCCAGCGGTTCGTGCAGGTGCAGAGTGTCTCCGCTCTGAGGAGGCGCCACATTTAACCTCCTCAATTCTGATTGGCTCTTGTGGTTGCTATGATACTCGCGGCCGGATTTCCAAATATGGAGCCTGTAACCGTGAGACCTGGAGCCTCATTTGAGCCGAACGCTGTGGAGACGTCGCACTCAGATATACGGGATATGTTCAGACCGGTTATAAATGCACAGATTTGAATTACTCATCATCGTTTTGACCCTCAGGCCCCGTTTACACGTACACGGATATTTTTACAAACGAATATTTCCCTCGCTCCGTTTTCTGAAATAACGTCGTGCACACAGCATCGTTTTCAGAAAAGTTTCCGTTTACATGAACCTGCATAAGTTCGCCGTCGATATGAGGACGCAGGAGTCTGACAGTAACAGCAGTGATGAAATGAATTAAAACTTCCATTAAAAAACTGGTAATAAACACATGTGCTTGTTTTTCTTGAGATGTTTTAACATACTGTACTTATTTATTATGAAAATGTAAAGTGCTGTTCATATGTATGTATGTGGATTAGCTGCCACCTTGGCCACGTCTCTCTTGAAAAAGAGATTCTGAATCTCAGCGGGACTTCCTGGTTAAATAAAGGTTTAGAAATGACCGCGACATCCTCACATTTTCACCCCACTCCTCCGGGAAACCACTTCAGCTTCAGAATGATCCCCCCAGACAGCGTCCGCCCTGGTCGGACCCAAAAACAGCGACGGCGTCTGGGTCTTCGGGTCATAGGGAGAAGAGAGAAAATGGCTGAGCTCCTTCGCCTCATTCGTCTCTTCATGGATCTGAAACATCAGCTGTGCAAATGCAAACACAGGACGAGTGTTTGAGCAGAAGTGACGCGACTGCTGCTCTGACGCTTCTGATCAGCACCACAGAAAAACGTGAACACCGGTCACACTTTGGCGTCAACTGCCTAAATGTTTATGTTTATGTCACTTTACGCAAACGCCAAACCGGAGTTTTCCAAAATGTCCACTTTAGTTTTTAGAAAGATTCGTTTTCAGAGGCGAATGCTCCGTTTGCGTGTAAAAGACGGGCACAAACGAAGGGGATTTTCTCAGGTTTTAAAAATATCCGTGTACGTGTAAACGGGGCCTTAGAAACTCAAACTCCTAAACGGGTCCACGAATGCTCGGACTGATCACAGACTCCCAAAAATGTGCCCTTTAAATCCATTTTGTATTTTTTTTCCAAAGCTTGCCAATGTGTGCGTTGTGTCACCATGGTAACCGCTGACCATTCTCCCGTAGACACCCATGCGGCCTGTTACCCCGGTGGTAGAGGGCGGAGAGGAAGCCCTGGCGCTCGCGGCCCGGGAACAGCGCCTGCTCGATCTCCATCTCCCTCCGGCTCAGGGCCCTGCTGCCGCTGAAGCGCTGCGGCCGCGACAGGAGCTCCGAGTGAGACGCCATCTTCAGCCGGATCTGCTCCAGGCGCTGCTGCCGGGCCCCGGGGTCCACGGACACGCCCCGGGCCTGAGGGACGAGCAGGGGAAGAAAGGTTTGTGAAAGTTCAGAGGTTGAAATAGAACAGAAGCCAGTGATACTCAAATGTTTCCCTCACAAAATTTATACTGCAAAAACTAGAGCTGTTGTGCTTGTAAATTAAAACAGATCTTATATTATGTTGTTGAAATACTATTGTAAAAGCCACAGACACACAAGCACATGGGGCCGTGTGCCGTTCGTTCTTTTAAATTTTAATTAACCCCTGAAGACCTAAGGGCAATTTTAGTACATTTCTCCTCGCCTGGATTTTTTTCTTAATTTTGCTTTTAAAACTGCCCCTTTTACCCCTAATGAGGTGTTCTACCTCCTTTTGTTCAGTCCAACCTGTTATTTCACAATCTGCTGCTGTAGTTGTGTCATGAGGCTGTGATAAAAGCTACAGGACCAGAAATAGAGATGAAAAAAAAAAACTGAAAATAAAATTCCCACTCTTTTATACAAAACACACAGCAAACATGTAGAAACAACTTTTTGGACATAAAAATGCTTAATTTAGGGCCTTAGCTACAAAAATGCAAAATCTCAAGTCTGTAAGTAAAGTAAAAATCTCCTTATTGCCCTAAAAACAAAAAAAGTGCAGTGGCTCCATGACTTTCCTGGTCCAGTCCTGGAAACAGCTCCTGTCAGGTCCAGGGCCAGAGCCACAGCACTTCTGCATTTCCAGGGTGGAAATTACATTTGGATTTGTTCATTTGGACTGAAATAAACCTTTAAATAAAAATAGCAAAGGGATGAACAATTACACACACCAAGATGTGTAATTTGCCATTTATTTGAGAGCGGATTTTTCAGTTGTTATAAACATAAACGCTCGAGAGGAGTCGACCATCTTGACTCACTTCACTCTTTGGCAAAGTTTGGCTCGATCAAAATGGACGGAGCGCATGAGTTTGGGGAAAACAAAGTTCCTGTTGGACACTCGTTTTGCTCACGTCATCACACAGCGTGAGTGTGACGTAGGATAAAGCCGCAGAAATGTACGGAAACCTCTATGTCTGCACTTTCAGAGGGGAAAAGGACGTTTCTGTCTTTTAACGTTAGAAAGTTCTGCGCAGTTATAGAAACATATTCCTCTGAATCGTATACGATGTCGTAGGTCTTCGAGTGTTGAGAACAAATAACAATAAAATGGGAAAACAGTTTAATTCATTATTCTCGTTTAGTGTCAAACAAAAAAACAGATTTCGACCTCTATTTCCAATATTTAATTTCAAGTTTATTGGCGTCTATTTTAATTTTTAGGCCCGAGCCCCTACAGGGCGTAGGGCCTATTGCTTTCGCAACGATGATGCCTGGGCGAAGCATGCATATTTGTTCTTGCTAACAAGCCATCGTCAACATTGAGTGAATGGGCGAAGCCCATTCACTCAATGTTGACAAAAGTAGCGCGAAGCTCCTCCTGTCCCTAAAACACACTCCTGACATCAAGCTGTATCCAAGAAGGCATGGGCCATATTTATAGCTGCTAAAATGAATGGAAATCAATGCGGGTCAATGAGGGACTCCGACGAGATGGTGAATGACGGGCGCATTCACCAATGACCCCACGGTGACGTGGGGAATCTCAAGAGCTTCCCAAAAATGTATAATATGTCTTTCCTATGTAAAAGGATATATTGTTTTTGCTAAAATTATTATTATTTTTATTAGGCCCGAGCCCCTACAGGGCGTAGGGCCTATTGCTTTCAAAACGATGATGCCTGGGCGAAGAGTCACTTTCAGACTTTATGCCCAGTTACAGTATTTTCTGGACTATAAGTCGCTACTTCCCAGGCTGCGAACCATGCGGCTTTTACAAAAGTGCAGCTATTCTTTGGATTTTTCTTCCACCACTAGGGGCGCTCTAACCGGAATCACAAAAACAAGACAGACGGAGAAGAATACGCTACTTTTTATTTAGCAGATATAACACACGCGACAAATTACTAACTGGTCATTATTTTCAAATCCTCACCCCTTCATCATGAAAAGGACACGAAGGAGTTTGTATGATGCAAGTTTTAAGCTGAAGGCATCGATCTTGCTCCAGGAAGGAACCCGCTGTAGAGCCCTGCACCCGCGGGACCCACGGGACCAACACAAAACAGGGCAGCACAGGACATATTCTGAAAGCTTATCCACGACGCGGGTGGGAGCGGGACTGAAGAATGTGTCCCACAGACCTGTACCTGCTGCTGCTGTGAGCTCGGCGTCAGTGGAGATGATTAAAGTGACTTGTGGTTTCACTGCACAGGAGAAATGAAGGTCAATTACCGGTTCTTTTCTGTTTTTTGACCTGTTTTAATCAGCACAGTTGCTCAGTGTTAAAAGGCACTGTTCAGAAAGAATCTGTTCAGGTTCATAAATGTACATTTACAGTACAAAATTGTTCTGTAGATGCAGTAAATATGTCATTTTTCAACATGGATATCAGCGGCTTATAGCCCCGTTGCAGCTTTTATGACTTTTTAAATAAAAAATAAATAAATAAAGTGGATGCGGCTTATATGCAGGTGCCTCTGGAAAATACAGTAATCTTCTCAAACTAAAACACCTAGTACATTACTGACAGTAATTGTGTCTCCAGCTTCTCAATAACAGACAGCGCTTTAAACCCATCACATGTCCTATTGTCATCTGAGGGGCAATGTTCTTAAATTTGCTTTTGTTTACAGATTGAATTCCCAGAAAAAGACGGGCTAAACACCTCATGTATCAGCTGGAGAGACGACTGCCTCCCAGAGAGGACGTGATGCTGACGGTCACATGGAGGAGGTGGACCTGGTGGAGGTGGAGGTCCAGGCCCAGCAGAGGAAGCACCAGGGAGAGTTTACGAGGAGGACGAAGACGCCCCACAGTCAGGAGTCCAGTGCCAGACACAATGAGCCGCTCCTCTGCCCAAACTCAAAGTGGCTGCCAGAGTTTTGTGTTCCTCCATCTTTATTTAAGTGTGTTTTTGTCCAATTCTACTTTCTGTGACGGTAATTTCATATTTTTGGTAATAAAATGCACAATATTTACAAATGTGGTCTTAATTTATTGTCTCTTCTCAGTGTAGAACTAAAAATAAACCTGTCAGGAGTTTTTACGTGGTTGTAAACGAATATTAGTGGGAGTCAGTAATTAGTGGTAGTAATTCTGGTGTGCAGTTTTCTGGAGGGTCTGCACCTGCTTTTCTCCATGGGGATGTTAATACTTTGCCTGGAATGTTCAGCACCTTTACTCCCTCTTTATTAGTTAGTTGTGTGATTTTTAAAAAACTGCTCATTGGCAGTGCAATAAAAAACTTTATTTTTCCACCACAATAGAAGGAACTCTGTCCTTTGAGATTCTAGACTTCTGTACTTTGCTCTGAAATATCTAAAAGGTAAATGCACAAATGTGGAACCTGTGTGTTTCTATTAGTGATACACCCAAGAACTGACTGGATTACAATCAGCAAAATATAACAAAATGTCATTTTAATAATATTTTTAGCTATATATGGCCTATAGAAAGTTATGATGTCATTTGAAATCCAGCAACAGCTTAGGCTGGATTTATAATATATCTATATTAGTGGTGGGCATAGATACATTTTTATATATATCTCTACATCTATATCCACACTGGTTTTGCTCCTAATGCCCTTGTGGGAGTTTCAAACCCAGGTCCCCCATGGGAAAGTCCAGTGACTAACCCATTGAGCTAACCAGCCGCTTGGGGGCTCATCCCGGACGAGGTGCTGTGTTATGAAGGGGCACAAAACACTTCCTGCCCCTAAACCCACCAATAGCTTTAGGACACGTGACCTGGTGATTAGCACCAGGTGAGTGTGATTAAGTAGCACAGGTGTGTATAATTAGGCGCGCCCCGGTGCTCACAGGATATGTGCAGAAGAGGAGAGCTCCACCGGGAGCAGCGGATACGTGGATTTGTTTGTGACAGCAGCGCTTTGGTTTTACGCTCTTCTAACGCGCATTTAGCCACAGCAACATGGACATGTGAAAGTTTATCACTGCAGCTCCAGAACAGCTAAACTCTGGGAAAGGCGCATATTTGGCCACAGCACGTGCAGCTCCAGAACGCCAAACTCTCAAAAAGGCGCATATTTGGCCACAGCACGTGCAGCTCCAGAACGCCAAACTCTCAAAAAGGCGCATATTTGGCCACAGCACGTGCAGCGCCATGCTACGCGGGACTACGGAGACGGCGCAGCGGCGGGAGTATGAAGACGGTGCAGCGGCGCAGCGGCGGGGCTACGCAGACGGTGCAGCGCGTCCAGATCACCGCGTCAGCATGTTGAACCAGGCGAAGAAGCCAACACCAGATAAGATTTACCAATATGGTTTTACCTGTTGCCTGACCAGCCGAGACCCAACCGTACACACTTTTACTACTTTACTACTTTATAAAGCCTGTTGCAGTCGAACCGGATGTTTCTGAAATCCCTCATACAGGTGGGATCTATAACAAAGGAGAAATATCAACTGGTCTTTTTCCAACTGGATAAACTGAACTGAATTTCTTTGCGGTACAATAATCCATTTGGTGACATGTTTTTAGACTGTTTTGGCTGGTCACGCAACTTCACCCGTTGGTGAACTCGACCGATTATCGCAATGTTTGGGTTTTTGTCGCAGTGTTGGTGAATAATGTTCGTGCTGCCGCTGTTTCTCGCTCTGCTTGGTTTTTTAACGCAATGTGGTTTTAATAACTCTTTGCTGCGCTTTCATATGGCATTTGTGGCAATGCTTTTGTTGAGAGGAAACGCTGTGTTTTCATAGTCTAAATATAAGGGAAACCCGGGGTCGAACATGTCGTGAAATTTTCTGGAAAAAGGTAAGTGAACACAGAGAAATGAAACAGGCTAGAACCCGATACTCAGGAAAAACAAGAGGCCCGGTAGAGTTCAATTTGTCAACTGGATAAAGAGTTTTTGGTAGATGTTTCACTGCTCATCCAAGCTGTTTCTTCAGTTCTTGTCCACTTAACAAAGTGAACTCGACCCTTTGCCATTTTTAGCTGATGATTAATGCCGTAAACAGGGAGGTCATTATAGTTCTATGGGTGAGGTAGGCAGGCTTTACGAATTTCTTATGATCCGTTCTTCACCATTGTCAGTGCTCCAGGAGCAGGTGAGGCAGGCGCATTTCACGAATTTTTTTATGATCCGTTCTTTACTATTGTCAGTGCTCCAGGAGCAGGTGAGGCAGGCGCATTTCACGAATTTCTTAGTACTTGACGAATTTTTGCGTTTGACCCGTTCTTCAACCATTACCAGTGCTCCAGGAGCAGGTGAGGCAGGCGCATTTGACGAATTTCTTATGATCCGTTCTTCACCATTGCCAAAAATCAGCTTTGTATTAGTTAGCCTAGCCCAGCGCTAGCTCTGCTCTAGCAGCGCTCTGACTGGTCAGAACTACGTTTCTGACGTCACACGTTGGGCTGCGGAAGTAAAAGTTTTTTGGGGTCATGTGCCAAGGAGCACAGCCCATTTAAAGCAATATGGCGCCATTTTGGATTCATCCAGATTTTATTATAGTTCTATGGGCCATCGAACTTTTAACCTTGCTGTGCTAAACTGTGCTAACTAGTAGTGTACTGCTAAACGCTACTGGGACATTTAATTACTAACCATTTAGTTTTCAGGTTTTGGATGGAGTCTAACCTTTTTCTTTTTTTACAGGCAGCAGTTTTTTGTAATGTTTTTACATAACAATTACATTAAAGTTAAAACATGTCTGCCATTATATTACTAACCCATACGTGTTTTTAGGCTGGCGTCTAACCTTTTTTTTAATATATATTTTTTTTACAGGAAGCAGTTTTACTATCACCATGTTGATTTTAAGCATTTATTGTTATAACATAAGCTAATGCTAAATCTACTTAAATTCATGTCTAGTTTACTGACTAACACATTTTCTGGTTTTAGGATGGCGTCTAACCTTTTTTACAGGCAGCAGTTTGTCATGTTTTTTTTAAGCATTTATTGCCCATAACTAAAGCTCAATCTCCTTCAGTTCATTTCTAGTTAATCATGTTTTAGCTTTAGCCGTGTTTAAATTAGCCAAATCTAAATCTACCTCATGTCTTGCAACTGTGAGGCATAAAGATCATCTGCGGCAACTGCAGCGGATGATCTGTTAATTATTAGTTTATTATTTAAACACAGCTAAGACTAAAACATGCCTGTCATGTTACTGACTAGCCCTTAAATTTTAACATTGCTAAGATAAACTATGCTAGCTTTAGTTGTACTGCTAAGCTAAACGCTACGGTGACATATAATTTACATGTGGTGGTGGGGAGGTGTCTAACCTCTTTTTACAGGGAGCAGTTTAATTATCAGCTACTTGAATTCATGGCTCGTTTATTTCAATACAGCTAAAGCTAAAACATTATGTTTGACACATGTTATTGACTAACCTGTAAATGTTCTGGTTTTAGGATGGCGTTTAACTTTTTTTTTTCAGGGAGCAGTTTTATTATTGCCATGTTGATTCAAGCATTTATTGTCCATTGTAAAGCCACGTCTACTTGATGTCTTGCAACTATAGCAGATTTTAGATTTTTATTTGAATACAGCTAAGGCTTAAACATGTTATCTTACTGACTAGCCTAGCATAGCTAAACTGTTGCTGCTAGTTGTGTACTGCTAAGATAAACGCTACTGTGACATATAATTTACATGTGGTGGTGGGGAGGTGTCTAACCTTAACATGCTAATCCAACCTTTTACAGGTAGCACTGGGATATTTGGCCTAGTACAGAGTGTGGACTACTGACAAATGAACGTTCACCTCTATTTGAAGTCCAAATGCCAAAAAAAGGTCACAGGAGAAAACCTCAAGAGATGAAGTAACTGAACTAAAAGTGTGTGAAAATGGACCCCTGAGGAGCCATCTATTAAAGTGCAAACGCTGAACAGTGACTAAACAATTACATTTTTGAAAAATGTATTGCATTGTGGACAACCTACAAACAAAACATGTCCTGGGACTAATCTGGAGGAAAGGAGTCTTAACCTGGCACAAAGAGTTTGAATGTTGATCCTGGGATCCCAAAGGAAGGAAAGACGAAGGCTGGAGGCTGAGAGAATCGCACAAGATGGAGAAATGTTCAAACCCGAACATTTTAAATCGAGCTGCTGATTACTTTCCCTTGTGAGGGGAATTCACTCTTTGCATTTAAGCCATTTATCACCTTGACTTTTGGGCCACACACCAGCTGAGTGTAATGGTTCAAACCTTCTTCCTGCTGCTGGTTTCACAGGTTTTATTAGTCTGTCCATGCAGACTTAAACTCTGTAGGTATTTGAGGTCTGTCCATGCAGACTTAAACTCTGTAGGTATTTGAGGTCTGTTCATGCAGACTTAAACTCGGTAGGTATTTGAGGTCTGTCCGTGCAGACTTGAACTCTGTAGGTATTTGAGGTCTGTCCGTGCAGACTTGAACTCTGTAGGTATTTGAGGTCTGTCCGTGCAGACTTAAACTCGGTAGGTATTTGAGGTCTGTCCATGCAGACTTAAACTCGGTAGGTATTTGAGGTCTGTCCGTGCAGACTTGAACTCTGTAGGTATTTGAGGTTCTCTGTGAACCTTGTGTCATCTCAAAACAAGCTCTGAATATGCCAACGATGCTTGTTCCTGTAAGGTTTTGGTTTTGGGCCTGAACTGGTGTGTGCCAGATTCTAAACATTGGCACAGTTTTGGAGATCTAAATGTGAAACAGATTTAAGCACTGATGTGTGATGGTCTCATGAGTTTGAGACAATAAAACCCCTGATTACAAACTAACATTTCCACAGGTTTAACTGTTTTTATTTTTTACTTTGCTTAGTCAGTTCCAGGTCAAGAGCCTGACCTCGACTTACTGAATTTGATGGGTTTGTATTTGATTTTGTCTGAACTGGTCTAACTTTGGGCCAGATTCGGACTGGTTTGAGTGTAATAACTCTGGTCTTAACCTTTACGCTAGACTGAAAAACTGGTTATTCTAAACTAACACTTCCACAGGTTTAACTGATTTTTCTGTTCATTTAGTGTGAAAACCAGGTCTGAACTGACAATCTTGGGTTTTTAAATGTTGTTTTTTGTATTTGGTCTGGTCTGAGGTGGTCTAACTTTGGGCCAGATTTAGGACTGGTTTGTGTGTAATAATAATTCTGGTCCTAAGCCTTACACTGGACTGAGATACTGGTTATTCTAAACTTCCACAGGTTTAACTGATTTTTCTGTTCATTTAGCATCAAAACCAGGTCTGAACTTGACAATCTTGGGTTTTTAAATGTGTTTTGTATTTGGTTTGGTCTAAATGTGCCCGATTTGCACTGGTTTGAGTGTAATTGCTCTGGTCTTGACACTTCCACAGGTTTAACTGATTTTTGTTCATTTAGCGTGAAAACCAGGTCCTTGACAATCTTAGTTTTTTTTATTTTTTATGTGTTTTGTGTTTAGTTTGTTTTGAACTGGTATAAATGTGCCAGATTTGGTTTAGAGTGCGATGGCTCTGAACTGAGATACTGGTTATTCTAATCTCAAACTCTTCCTCAGGTTTGCATTGTTAATTGACCTTTTAAACCATCTGTTAGCATTTCTTTTTGAACACTGTGATTTAACACAAGGTTAAGTGTCTTACTAATGTTGTGGGTCATTGCTGCCATTTTGTTTGTTTGTTGTTGATTCTGACTCTTCTGAAATCTCAATGTTTTACCTAAACTGTTAAACGAGTCTCCACAGGTCCGAGGCTCCTGTTTGTGGTGAGTATCTGTGCACTTACTAACACACTAACCTTAAAAAACACGGGCGGTGGGTTAATCCAGCCACAGAGGGCGCTGTGCCCCTCTGTGCCAGTCCCCAGCCTGGACAAATGGAGAGGGTTGCTTTGGCATAAAACCACCGCCTTTATCATGATCCACACATGAGAAACCCTTTATTATTCGCCTGTGTACGTCTCTAAAGCCCAGTGCTCTGTTCACCTGCTGATGTCATGCAGTGGTGGTTTGAGAGTTAACTGCTACTTTTTTTATCTTTAGTTTCATGGAGATGGTGAAACTCCGCTCTCAGTCTCCGTCTCCTCAGAAACGACGATGCTTCAGGGCCGAAGAAGCCGCTGGACACGCCGACTAATGCTGAACTGGAGAAGATGCAAAAGCTTGAAGCACTTGTTGAACCTGCAGGTCGGGCTACTTTAACAATAACAAATATTTAGAATTTATTTTATTAAAAAAAATGAAAACGTGATTTATTTTCTCTTTGATTGCTGGTAATTTATTGCAAAAAATTAATTTTGTTGTAGTTTTAACAGTTGTAGTGGTTATGAATTATGCAGAGGAGGAAAACCTACACAATAGTTTCTCTGGAGCTTAATCGTGTGCAGGCCTCTTTTACATCATGCAGTATTGTTTACATTTTATTTCTTTGGCACTTTATGTATAGGACATAATGATTTTACTCTTTATATAATTATATTACTCTTATTATATTTATATATCTGTTATTAATGGCACTTTTTGGTTTTTCATGGCAGGTGTGTGGCTGAGCTTTCGGGTGGTGAACAGTGCATCTCCTGCACTGCGCCGTTTGTTCCTGGTGATGGAGACGACGACCCAGACCATGTGCTCCGGTTTAAAGCAGACTTCACGTCTGACCTGTCAAAGCGGAAGGAAAGCCCCAGTGTCCAGTGGTCGAAAATGGCAACAGCTCTTCACCCCAGATCTAAGGACCTGAAAAGCCTCCTGAGATCTGAAAGAGGAAGTCTGGAAGCTTCAGGCTGTTTGCTTCTCACAGGGAAATGGACCCAGATCCACCTCAAAATAAAATAAACCTCCTGTTGGCTGATTCAGATGAAGTGAACCCAGAATCGGACATGACTGTGGCTCGGTGCAGAGGTGAGGACTGAACACGCAGCAGCCGACCCGAGCTCGGCACCTCTGGCAAACAAATATCTGGCTACACCTGCAGCAATGGTGCCGTGTGAAAGACTTTTCTCACTCTGTTCATACAATGTTACATATTACTAAGTTCACTGCCGTTATTTCAAGCTAAGAAGTATGTGTTTGTAATGTTGCCATTTTATTTTTTAATAAGCATAAGAGTGTAATCTGACTCAAAGTTCTGACTCTGCTCTGCACTTTTCTGAAAGAAAATAAACAAAAGGTCAAAAAGGAAATTCTTTTTGTGTTTGATTCTCAATTAAGAAACGGTGGTAATTGCTTTACATTATGGCTTTAAAACTGAAAATGCAAAATAACACAATTTTAAACATGCAATGCGATTATAAATATATAATTTTGATATGCAACTTTGTACTAATAACTGGATAATGGTTTATGGTTTAAATTAGGGCTGTCAAATTATTAATTTGGTTTGGATTGGATCACCCCTTGGTTTGAATCCTACTTGTCCCACAGACAACAGTGTTTCCCTGTCTGGTTTTAAATCTTCCTACCTTCACTGTCCAACGGGGTCCCCCAAGGTAGCATTTTAGGACCTATTTTATTTAGTGTTTTTATTAATGATTTCCCGGAAATGTGTCCAAATGTCAATGTCCAGCTGTATGCTGACGATGCTGTAAATCTCAGTCAGAGGCACCAAGTTCTGGAACTCTCTCCCAGTATCAATAAGAGAGACTCCAACACTGGCCACTTTCAAATCACACTTGAAACAGTGGCTAAAGGAAAACCAGACTTGTGGACACTTCTAAATTTTTTAATGTTTTAATGTTGTGAGCTGCGTCGCCTCTCCACAGATCTGACCTCTAACCTGGTCTGGTTTGGTCTCCACGGAGATAAAAAGGTTTAATGTCGTACTGTGAAACATTCCAGACCAAGCAATAACACCTTTGTGGAGAAAAGCGTTTTGTCGGAGGCTTCACCAGAAAGAAAAAGCGTAACATGTTCCCTTTAACTCGGTTCTAAACAAATGCAGACCGAAAAGGGGGCGGAGTCTCGTACCTTGCTCGTTTCTCTTGTTTCTCGGCTCCTCCACAGCCGGATCTCGTCCTCGGTGAGCCCCAGGTCCCTCAGCTCACTCAGCTCCTGCTCCCCGTCCTGCAGAGCCTGAAACTGGGCCAGGGAGCGAACCCCGGCCGCCTGTTCCCCGAACGGACAGTAGAGGGCGGCGGGCGCGAAACACTGACGCTTCGACACACATCTGAGCAAGAGGAGAAGAAGAAGAGGGTAAACAAAGGGATTCAGATTAAGACTGTGGAATCATCTGTCTGTTTTTAGAATGAATAATAAAAATAATAAGAATAAAAACTACAAATCTGGAAACTTTAAGAAAAAAAACTACATTTTCTTTCTCTATTTAAAGGTGCATGATGTAACTTTTCTGGTCTGTCAAATGTTTTTATTCATGGAGAGGTTATTGCTTTGTCTGGAATGTTTCACAATATGGCATTCATTTTTATTCTAGCTTCATGGAGACCAACCAGACCGAGTTCCAGGTCAGATCTGTGGAGAGGCGACGCCGCTCACAGTCAGAACGTTTGTTTTTCGAGGTATTTTTGAGCCATGAAACCACCTGTGATTGAATAAATGTAAAGTCTAACTGTTTAATGTCACACTGCGGAACTGGTCTTGGTCTAGTCCTGGTCTGGTCTTGGTCTAGTCCTGTTCCAGTCCTGGTTTAGTCCTGGTTCAGTCCTCGTTCGGTGCTGATTTAGTTTTGGTGCAATCCGGCATTAATTCTGGTCAAGTTTTGAATCATTTCTGATATAGTCTTGGTTCAGTCCTGTTCTAGTCCTGGTCTGGTCTTGGTCTGGTCTTGGTCTAGTCCTGGTCTTGGTCTAGTCCTGTTCCAGTCCTGGTTTAGTCTTGGTTCAGTCCTCGTTCGGTGCTGATTTAGTTTTGGTGCAATCTTGGTTTAATTCTGATCTGGTCTTGGTTCAGTCCTGTTCTAGTCCAGGTCTGGTCTTGGTCTAGTCCTGGTCTTGGTCTAGTCCTGGTCTTGGTCTAGTCCTGGTCTGGGCTGGTGCGGAACAGTCCAGAGCAGAGCAATGCCGTATCCATTGAAACAAGCAAGTGACGAACACCCAACCTTAAAGTTACACAGCGCACCTTTAAAGCTACAATGTGTAGCGTTTGTGGTAGAGGCCCCAACACCTGCTCGTTTCCATGGAGATGTTATTGCTTTGCCTGGAATGTTCCGCAGTGTGGCATTAAACTTACAGCATCTCCACGGGGAAAATGACCAGATAGGACCAAGTTACGGGTCAGATCTGTGGAGAGGCGACCCCGCTCACAGTCAGAACGCCTGTTTTTCAAGCCATTATGAAGCAATAAAACCCTAACAAGAAGTAGTTTAATGCTACACTGGGGAACATTCCAAGCTAAACAAGAACATCTCCACTGAGACGCTAAAAAGAAGCACCTTTAAAGGTCCTACATGACACAAAAGTGACTCTTCTGAGCTTTAAGTAACGTTATAATGTTGTTCCCTCCTCAAAAACAGACCCGGAGCTGAGTTTGATCCTTTATTATTCGTCTGTCCACATCTCCAAAGCTCAAAACGCTCTGTTCCACCTTGTGATGTCATCACGCGGTCGTTTTAGCAGCTCCTTTGACCTTTAGCTCAGCAGAGATCGGCTAAAATCATCCAAGTGATTCTAGTGAACTCCGATCCAGCTTTATTACCAACACAAAGTCTCCAAAGTGCTGCACAGAGTCAGCACGATATAAACTAACACATTCAATAAAATAAAGCAAATAAGCAAGTCAATAAAAAACATAAAAATACTAGAATTAGCAAATACGATTAATAAAAGACAGTCAGATGACCACACAATTCTCTTTCTTTATCGTTATTATTAGTTCGTACGACCATAAATCATTAAATTTTTTATTCTCATTACTGTTTATCTTGTATGATCATAAAAGAAAACCAAAAAAAAAATCCTTATATTGTTTAATTTCTCATTGTGGTTGTGATACGATCATAAACGATAAACTTTTGTGCCTTCGTTAACGTCAATCTTAGTTTGTACGACCATAAACAGAGAAAAAAACAAGAAAAATCCTGATATTCTTCATTCTCATTTTGCGTATTTTGATACGATCATAAACAATAAACTTTTGTTCCTTCTTCATTATTATTAGTTTGTATGACCACAGTATGCCATTTATTTTTATATGTAAATATTTCTATGTAAATATATTTGTTTCGTGATTAATGTACATAAGAAACCACATAATTTTAAATGTTAATATACTTTTTTTTTTTTTGAGAAATGTGCTTTTCTGTTGTGTAAATGTGTATCTAGTACATATGTGCATGATTACTGTTTCTCTCTTGGCACAAACTCGAAATAAAAACGAATCAATCAAAAGTTTTTAAAGGAGAATTACCACGTGACATCACAAGGTGGAACAGAGAGTTTCCCGTCTGAGAGAAGCGCTCGTGTGAATGAAACAAAACACGACTCCGGGTGAAAAACATTATCGCAGAGATCAGAAAACGGCGAATCAGGGACCTGCTTTACGACCGCGGCAGTCAATAAAAAACGAAGTCGTTATTTCATTGTCCGTGTTTGTTAAATACTGTTCTGCCAAACGTCTTCCTCCGAGACCATAATGGGAATGGGAGGTAATCAAAAGGTCAGGAGGCGGCCATTAGCGCTGAAATACTGCCCCCGTCTGGTTAAGAAAGGGTTTATAGTTCAACCGAGCACAGCTATAAAAACATAATGAGGTTTAGTCATCACCGTTTCCTCTGGTGCTGTGAAGAATCAGCGATGTAAAGCCACAATGTGTAACTTCAGAGCCAAAAAATACACAAAAACATGATTCTTGAGTGTTTTGGCTTTGTTTTCATGGAAATGTTCCTTTGGTTATGACCAAACTAGTGTAATGATGGGGGCAAGTTCTGAACTTCCACGTAAAACGCCAATTTGCTTCACACTGAAGAAGCTGAACACCACTTTAACCCATCTGACAACAGCCACGAGTCTAACAAACAAAACGCTCTGCCTGGTTCACTCATTAGTGTCTGGAAACGTTAGAAAACAACTTTATAAGCACCTCACACTTCCCTCTGTTGATTTCCCACTGCACAGGCCAAAGCCCAAAAGACTCGATCATCGATGTCGTTTCTAATCCCACTTATTTACCAGTGAATTATATTTTTTGATAAACCCTAAAAATACATTCCTGAACCATTTTCTTTCAACAACTTTCAGTTTCTCTTCTTCACCGTCAGTAGTCGATCTTCACTTGTTGCTTCTGGCGGCTCGAGCCTCTCGCCGCCGCTGGAGTCGACAATCGAGTCTTTTGGGCCACAGAAACCACAGAACCACAGAAAATCATTAACCGGAAGTTCCGCAAACCTACAGCGGGACACTTCCGGTTAGGGTTAGATGGTATCCAAATTTTGATCCCGTTAAACAGCACTTTCCCTGTGTTTACGGTGACTCATTAAGAATTATTTAGTAGCTGCACCTAAACCCTTCAGAAACAGAGTCGCAGCTTTATATTTGAAGATGAGGCACAAGTTCTGATCAAACCAAACTCTGCAGCGCGTTCGATCACATCAGCATCAGCGCACGAGCTGTTTTTATCAGCGCTTATACTGTATGCAAATGAGCCATGAGGTTTGAAGTTTGGTTTCTGTAAAACGTAAACAAATGTGCCAAAGCTGCATTAAACGCATTATTCCTCAAAGTCTAGAATGAGCAGAGGAAATGTAGAGCGGTGGAGAGGACCAATCACAGCCCTTATCGTCTGCGTCGTTTTGAGGCGTCGTTAGAAAGTTTGGGAGGTGCAGAACCATAAATTGTTCTTTACCGTCTCCTCCGTGAAAGTCTGACTTCGCCCTCGAGCAGGAACTTTCTCCTCTTCAGCGCCTCGTCCCCTCTTGACTCTCTGCTTCAATAAAACGTCTCCATCACAAACTTTTGGGCTCAGCGTCACACACGAAGCGTCAGTCAGGTTTTTTTCTTCTTCCTCGCTGCGTGTGGATGGAAATCTCCGAGCGGAACCACGTTTGAAGAGGAGAGAGAGCGGAGGGAGAAAGTCCTGCTGTGGTTTTAGGTCCTGATGCAGATTTATTAATGACGGTGATTAAACTGATACCGCAGGATACCGTATTACTGCCCAACCCTACTTCCAGCCGTTGTAAAAAAGATCTGTTATTGGAGCAGATTTCCATATTTGGGATTCTGACCGTGAGTATCATAGCAACCAGAGAGCCAATCAGGAGCGAGGCTGTAGTAACGCAAACGGGAGCGAACTCGGGGAAAGAAAGCGCCCGATTTGTCTGTTATTAATGTTCATATCTTAATTTACAGAGAAAATAGTGAAATAAAAACAGCAGGATCACGTAGAGAGGGTTAATACGAACAATTTAAGACCAAAAACACAGAGAAAGAGGCGACGTTTTTCTGTATAAAGTGAACTGGAGCCGGAGCCGTTTGCGCCAAAAGCGCCCTCATGATCTCGTCCTACTTCGGGTTCGCTGTGTCTGTTTATTTCTACAGTCTTCGCGCCATAAAAGAATGAAACCCCAGAGCCCTGTGGTGTTTCTTACTGCTGAATGTCGACCTGAGTGTGCAGCTGCTGCAGGAGGAGGTTGTGGAGCTGCCGCTGACCCTCCGTCTCCTGCTCCTCAAACAGGGGCCCCTCCTCACACTCAGCTCGACTCACTCTGAAACACGACACAAACAACAATTCAACTTAAAACATGTACAAAAACATAACCTGGTTTATTTTACGTTTATTGGTTAGTTTGGTTCACTTTAAATAACTTAACAAAGAGAAATCCTGCGCTGAGTCCGTGTTTGAGTCAGTATAGTCACATTTTCTTTGCGTTTTGATCCGTTTGAAGGAGCTTTTCTGGATTTTACCTTAACAAATGACAGTTTATGCCTCTTTTTACTGTTGGCAGGCATCAGATTGGTCAAAAATACACTTTATTCACGTCACGCTTACGTTACAAACCAGGAAGACGTTTGTAAACCTGCGACGACAACTTCCGGTGTAGTTCCCGACACTGGGCTCGACCGACTGCGCTCAAACCCACAGAAGTAAATGTGATCATTGGTAAACTGAAGCCTGCAGACGTATGTGCGGTTTGGAGTCGTGCGTCAGCGGGGAAATGATGAAAACTGAGGTACGGTTGGAACTGTGGATGAGCCGAACAAAACGGGATGCTGCAATGACACGGAGATGAAGAAAACTGGGACATTTTCTTATTTTTTCCTACATTTTGTCAGACTTACAACTGCGAACAAACAGAGCCCGCCGGAAGTTGGCAGCACATGTTTCCAAACGTCTTCCTGGTTTGCGACGTAAGTGTGAAAATGGCCTATAGGGGGACACTTGGGACATTTCTTGTATAAAACTGGGGCAAATCAATGGTTTTGGATAAATCTGCTGGGACAGGGGGACACAGGGCTGGGTAGAGTGACCAGATGTCCCTATTTACCCGGGACAGTCCCAGTTTTGAGCCCTGTGTCTTCCTGTCCCAGCAGATTTATCCAAAAACCATTGATTTGCCCCAGTTTTATACAAGAAATGTCCCTGGTGTCCTTATTTTTAACCAGTCTGATCCCTTCCAACAGTAAAGAGATGCATAAATTCAATTTGTTTCAGTAAAATACAGAAAAGCTGCTTAACAATGACTAAAACACAAAGAAAATGCGACTATACTGAATAATGTTATTAATAAATGGGCAGAATGCAGAACTTAGCTACGCACTTATTTCACAATTTCATTACCATTTCATTACCAACCACCACAAACCGGGGTGTGCCAGTTTTTGACCGATTAAACATCTTTCTTTACTTTACATTTATTCAATTACAGGTGGTTTTATAGCTCAAAAAAGTCATTTGTACAAAGACAACATCCGCACGTTAGCTGCATTCCCATGGCAACTACGCCACGTTACGTTCGTGCGTAAGATTAACGACACGACGTGCGTCTGCTCTTGTGCGTAATATCTAACACAAAATTTGCTTCTAAAATATCCAAACTTGTCTCTTTACGCATAATTTTAAGGCATAAACGCGAACATCAACAGACAAGTTGCGTTTACCTTTTCATTTTCCGCTTCTCGCATTTACTTCCGGTGTTGCGTGCGTGCGTGGGATCATGGGAAATGTAGTTCAAACGTCTGTAATCCTTTATTTGTAGTACAGCATGAAAATGGGCTTGGACAAAGGGCATTTGAGGATACGAATTCACATCTCCAGTGAGTTTCTGCCGTATTTACAGAAGAATTCCAAACTCTCTGCGGATAAAACGGCAACTTTTCATATCTGAAACGTTTATCCTTTGATTTATTACGGTTTTATGCAACAATCTGAGTCCAAACTTGCTGTGTGCATTTCTGTGTTGTGAAATCGTTGTGGCCACACCTAGCTTTATTGGACTGGGCGTGGGGTTTGAAAAGCAATCCCCAGGAGAATTACGCTCCACCTGGCTCCACTCACGCCCTTCTGTCATTTATAGCCTTACATTGGTTCATTTTATTTAATTATAAGGCAGAACATGACTTTACGACGACTGTGAACTTTAATAATACAGCAAAACATATCGCACAAAATTAAGAAAAATGTAATAAAATAAAAAAAACAATAAAAAGATGATGCACTCTGTCATCACATGCCTGAAATCTTACACTCTATGGCATTAAACTTACGTATCTCCATGGAAACGCTACCAAACCAAGTTACAGGTCAGATCTGCGGAGAGCTGACCCGCACTTAATACTAAAAAAAGCATGTTTACAATACAAAAACGCATGTAACTGAAAGAATCTTAGACAGGTAAGTAAAACTTTCCATGGAGACAAACAAGCGACAAAACATTAACCATAAAAGTTACACAATGCATCTTTAAACTTTCCACTAAGCTTTACAATTAGCGATGAAGATGCAAAATAAACTTTATTATGGCAAGATACAATGAGAAGAAGCAGTATTATCAGATTGTGTCTATTTTTATTATGATTGTTTTTATTTATTTAGTTTTTTTCTCCACATAAGTCACAGTTTACACGCACAGTTTGTTTTTTATTGTCTATTTTTAACAAAGAAACTTGCTCAAAATCTCTACGCTCCAAGGAAATCCACTGAAATCTGATCCAAGACTTACATTCCTGGGCGGAGAAGTGACTAAACTACTAAAAATAGGCCACTACTGTAATACATTCAAACATTTGTGACTGAAACACGTACTTTTTGCTACGACGGAGTAATAATTCTAGCTCGTAACACTCATAAAGCGCTTTTTGAGACACTCAGAGACGCTTTAAATGAAAAGACAAACAGAGGCAAACAAAAGAAATAAGAAATTGAAAGAAAGTTGGGTTTAAAGTGATGGGTTTTCGGGGATTTGGGGTTTGTGTTTAGGTTGGGTTGGAGGTTTATGTTAATCGGAGTAGTTTTAAAACATGAGTCCCACCTTTGTAAATGCTCCTTTTTATGTCTACAAACGTACGTCACAGCATCGCCTTCTCTGATTGGCCAAAACTTAAAGAATATGCAGACTGCGCTTTAACTAAATCCAGCTTTAAACAGGTTTAATTGGTCTAAAATGATATGAAATGGCTCATATTACGCAGTTTTCTGATCTTATAATGTAGTTTCCTCACCACAAACAGACCTGGAGTTGTGTTTTGTTTCATTCACACTGTTTAATTAACTCGTTTTTCTCTTAAACTCCAGGAGGATCACGCTCCACCTGACTCCACCCACGTCCTTTTGTCATTTATAGCCCTACATTATTGTTATTTTGCTTAATTATAAGGCAGCGTATGACTTTACGACCGCACTGGGCTTTAATAATACAGCAAAATATATGACGAAAAATGTACACAACGTAATAATTAAACGTGGCAGTTCAGGGTAGTACAGGAAGACAGGTGCTCCACTGTGTTTTTAAACGCAGAATCGGGTTTCAGGCCTGGAATCGCCGATCTCCACTGAACTAAAACGGTCGATGTTCAGCTTGAAAACTATCGCTTCGTGACATCACAAGGTGGAACAGAGCGTTTTGAGCTTTGGAGATGTAAACAGACGATGAAGGATTGGTCAAACGACAAACAAACACGACTCCAGGTCTGTTTTTAAGGAGGAAACAGCACAATAACCTGATTTAAAGCGCACAAGTGTCAGTTTTGTGTGATATTGGACCTTATAAACAGTGTTAAAAAGTGAGTCGACCCTCCTGTCATGTTTATTTGTCAGAAATGCTGTTCCTGGGTCAGTTTGACCCGGTGCATATTTACTCTTCCAAAGATGTCGAAAACCAAAAAAGTCCTAAAAAACTGCAACTAATACTGTGAGTAGTTTTTCATGTGTAGTCCTACTTTTTACATTTACTCAAGTATTATTTAGCAGCAGTACAGTCCGCGGCTAATTCATTCATGTTTTAAAGGTCCTATATTAACTGTAACTGCACTTTTACTAACATTTTCACTATTACATGTTTCAGTTGTGTACAGATTTGTGATTTTCCTTTCTATATACACTCACGATGCGTTCACTGACCCATTAGCCTAAGTTTTTATCATTTTTTAGCATTTACACGTCCTGTATTACGCCAAACATGACTCTGGTGAGCTTTAAATCGTGTCATAATGTGGTTACGTTCTCAAAAACAGACCTGCAGTTGTGTTTTGTTTCGTTCACATGTTTAAGTAACACTTTATTATTCGTCTGTCTACATCTCCAGAGCCCAAAATGCTCTGTTCCACCTTGTGATGTCATGAAGCGGACGTTTTCAAGTGAACAGCTCCTTTTACCACTTCCTCATTTTCTTGTATTGACTTCTGTGTACGTTTCCACCTCAATTTAGGTTTACGTGTGTTAATTTGGTTATTGTTTTGACTTTAAGTTAAACTACTACTACTACTGCTACTACTACTACTACTACTATAATAAATACTACTAAAAACATTAATATACTACTATTAATATACTAATACTACTGCTAATGAAAAATAATATAATACTTTATACTGAAGCCACTTAACCTTAATACTACTATTAACAACAGCCAGCAACTAATAGCCAACCAGCCGCGGCATAATACCTATAGCTATTAATATAGCTAACTATATATATTAACGCAGCGGCGACAATAGCATATAGCAGCAGCAAGCTAGCTAATGCTTAACTGCTTAAGCCTTATATATTAACTATAGCTGCTGCTTAGCTATTACCTTATTATAGCCAAGCAGCCTTAATATTAACTAGCTTATATTGAAGCCTTAACTGCTTAATCTTGGCGCCAAACCAGCAGCGAACGCTTAGCTAATAGCCTTAGCTGGCCAGCCTTAGCGGCAGCAATAGCCAGCCAGCCAGCTGGCCGGCTAACTAACGTATAATGGCGGCAACGAGCCAACTAGCCAATAACTATTAACTAGCAGCCAGCTGTAGCCCGCAAGCAGCAACAGCGGCAAGCGGCAATGACAGCCAGCAGCAGCGCCAACCTTAGCCAACTAGCTAGCAGCAGCCCAGCAGCTGGCGGCGAAGCCAGCGGCTAGCGGCGAACTAGCAGCCCGGCAACAACAGCAACTGGCAGCAGCAACAGCAGCAACAGCAGCGGCGGCGGCAATAGCAACCAGCGAAGCGAAGCCAACGCTTAGCCGCAGCTAACAGCAACAGCTGACAGCGAGCAGCTGACAGCGGCAAGCAAGCAACCTTAACAGCGGCTTAGCCAGCGGCGAAGCAGCAACGAGCGTGAACAGCAACAGCAACAGCGGCAGCCAGCGGCAGCAACAGCAGCGGTAGCAAGCAACAACCAGCGGCAGCGAGCAGCAGGCAAAACAGCAGGCAATGGCGACGAAGCGGCCAGCCAGCGGTAACGCGGCTTAACAGCGGCAGTAGCCTTAGCTGGCTTAGCGGCGACAAGCAGCTGACAGCGGCAGCAACAGCAGCTTAACCAGCGAAGCAGCGGCGGCAAAGCGGCTGACCCAGCAGCGGGCATGGGCGGCGACGCCAGCAGCTGGCGGCAACAGCAGCGAGCGAGCAGCAACCAGCAGCAGCAGCAGCAGCAGCAACAACAGGCGGCGGCCAGCAGCAGCCTTAGCGAAGCAGCAGCGGCAGCAGCCGGCAACAACCAGCAGCAGCAACCAGCTGGCAATTAACTAGCGGCAAACCTTAGCAGCGAGCGGCGCCAGCAACTAGCGGCAGCAGCAGCTGACAGCCTTGTTTTAGCTAGCAGCAGCAGCGTAACCTTAGCAGCTAAGCAGCAGCGGAAGAAACAGCCAGCGGCAGCAGCAGCAACCTTAACCAACTGGCAGCCAACGCTTGTAGCAGCAGCAGCCTTATGCAGCGGCGGCGTAACGGCAGCGTGGTTGCTTAAGCAGCAGCGGCTTGGCCAAGCCAACCAGCCTTAACGAGCAGCGGCAGCAACCAGCCGCCAACCAGCAGCAACTGGCGGCAGCAACCAGCAGCAACCAGGCAGGCGGCAGCAGCAGCAACCCAGCAGCAGCAGCAGCTGACCCAACAGCGGCTGGCGGCAGCGAGCCAGCGGTTTAGCGCAACCAGCAGCAATGGCAGCAACAGCAACCCAGCAGCAAGGCGAGGCAACCAAAGCGTGACAGCGTAGCAGCAGCAGCAGCAGCAGCGGCGGCAGGCTGAGCTTAGCGGCAGCGGCATAACCAGCCAGCAGGCGCTTAACCAGCAGCAAACAGCCAATGTAACGCGGGAACCAGCAGCAGCCAAGCAGGGGCAGCCATTAACTAGCTAAAAACCAAGCAGCTAGGCTGTGGTAGCTAGCCGCAAGCAGCGGCTGGTAATGGCGGCAACTGCTAACTAACGCCAGCAGCAGCAGCGGTAACAGCAGCAGCAGCGGCAGCAACTGGCAGCCCAGCAGCAGCAGCAGCAGCAAGCAGCCTTAGCAACAGCGAGCAGCAACCAGCAGCGGCAGCAGCAGCAACTGGCGGCAAGCAGCAGCAGCAGGCAGCCAGGCAGCAGCGAGCAACGGCAGCAGCAGCAAGCAGCAACCTTAGCAGCGACAGCAACAGCGGCAGCAACAGGCCAATAGCCAACAGCGGCAACAGCAACAGCAGCGACAGCCAGCAACGGCTAGCCAGCGGCCAACTAGCAGCCAGCCAGCTATGGCGAGCCAGCCAGCCAGCCAGCAGCTGGCCAGGCGAACGCTAGCCAGCAGCAACTATGGCCAGCTGGCAGCTGGCAGCGAGCCAGCTAGCAGCAGCAGCAGCAGCGGCAACCCAACAGCAGCTGGCTAATGGCCAGCGGCAACTAGCTTAGGCCTTGACAGCGGCTAGCAGCAGCAGCGGCGACAACAGCAGCAGCGGCAAGCAGCCAGCAACTTAGCAGCCCAGCAGCGGCCTGACTGGCGAGCAGCAGCAGCGGCAACAACAGCAGCCAGCAACAGCAACAGCAACTGGCGGCCCAGCAACAGCGGCAGCAACAGCAACAGCAGCAGCAGCAGCAAGCGGCGACCAGCAACCAGCTGACAGCAGCTAACCAGCAGCGAGCAAGCAACGCTAGCAACCAGCAGCGGCGGCAGCTAGCCTGGCGGTAGCAGCGGCAACCAATGGGCAAGCGGCTTAACGGCGAGCCGGCAGCAGCGGTGAAGCCAACAGCGGCGAAGCCAAGCAGCGAAGCAGCAGCCAACGAAGCAGCAGCAGCGGCAGCTAACCAACAGCCAGCAAGCAACAGCAAGCAGCCAGCGGCATAACTAACCCAGCGGCCTTAGCTAAGCCAGCAATAGCTAGCCTTGCTAGCCAGCTGGCTAGCCAGCAGCTGGCTAGCTAGCTTAGCGACAATAGCCAGCAGCTAACGGCGGGCAGCTGAGCCAAGCGCTTAGCAGCAAGCCTTATGGCGGCAGCAGCGACAGCTTGGCAGCAACAGCGAGCAACAAGCCTTAGCAACAGCAGCAGCGGCCCAGCAATAACTGCAGCCAGCCAGCGAAGCGGCAGCCAGCAACAGCGGCCCGAAGCAACAACAGCAACCCAACTTAGCAACCAGCAACAGCTTAACAGCAGCAGCAGCAACGCTAGCCGGCGGCAAGCGGCGGCGGCGGCCAGCGGCGAGCCAGCGGCAATGGCTTAGCCAACCCAACAACTAGCAGCGGCCAACTGGCAGCAGCGCAACAAGCTAACTAGCCAACCAACTAGCAGCCTTAGCTGAAGCAGCAGCCAGCAACAGCGGCAAGCGGCCAACGCTTAACCAGCGGCCAAGCAGACAATAGCCAGCAACTGAGCGGCAGCAGCTGGCAGCAGCAGCCAGCGGCAACCAGCAGCTTAACAAGCAGCAGCGGCGACCAGCGGCAACAGCAACCCCAGCAACAGCGGCGACCAGTGACAGCAGCTGGCGACAGCGGCGTAGCGGCCAGCAACAGCGGCAACCAGCAACGGCTGACAGCAGCAGCGGCGGTAGCAACCAGCGAAAATAACAGCTAGCGGCAGCAGCAACAGCAGCGGCGTGGCCAACAACCAGCGGCGGCCTTAGCAACCTTAGCAGCAGCAGCAAGCAACAACAACAGCTTAGCAGTAACGGCAACGGCGGCGGCCAGCCAGCAATGGCTATATGTGTATAACTAATAGCCAAACTAACCAGCTGCAGCTGGCTAATAGCTGGTAGCCAACCAGCAGCCAGTAGCCAACAGCAAGCGTAGCAACCTTAGCGAGCAGCGGCAACGGTTTGCTTAACCAACTTAAGCCAAGCGGCAGCTTAACAGCAACTTAAGCCCAGCAGCAGGCAGCCAATAATAGCCTTAGCCTTAATAACAGCCAGCAGCAGCAGCGGCTGAGCTAGCCAGCGGCAGCAAACCAACCTGACTAACTAGCAGCAGCCCAACCTGGTAAGCTGAGCGGCAGCGGCAGCCAGCGGCCAGCCGGCCAACGCCTTAGCGGCAGCAGCGGCAGCCAGCAGCAGCGGCGGCCAGCAGCAGCAACAGCAACAACAACGGCAGCAGCTAGCGGCAGCAGCCAAGCAGCGGCAACAGCCAGCGAAGGCCAGCCAGCGAGGCAGCAGCGGAACTAGCTTAACTAACCAGCTAATAGCTAGCAGCAGCGCTGGCTTAGCGAAACTAGCTAATATTGGCAGCAGCGGTAGCCGCAGCAACTAACTGTGTGATAGCGGCCAAGCGGCATAAACAACTAACCAGCCAGCCAGCAACAGCTGGCCAGCAGCGGCCAGCCAGCAACAGCAACAGCCAGCAGCGGCTAGCAGCGAAGCCTTAGCAGCCCAGCAGCGCGGCGAGCCAATGACCTTAACATAAACCCAGCAACCGCCAGCGGCAACAACAACCTCAGCAGCAACGCCAGGTGGCAGCAGCAGCAGCGGCAACCTTAACCAGCAACAGGGCGCGCCAACGCTTAGCGGCAGCAATGGCGAGCGGCCCAGCGGCAAGCAGCAACAACAGCGGCCAGCCAGCAGCTTGCTCAACAGCGAGCAAGCAGCTGGCAACCAGCAACCAGCAGCGGCAAGCAGCCAGCGAAAGCCAG
Organism: Odontamblyopus lacepedii; assembly: GCA_034769755.1. Lineage (NCBI taxonomy): Eukaryota > Metazoa > Chordata > Actinopteri > Gobiiformes > Gobiidae > Odontamblyopus > Odontamblyopus lacepedii. Next base: position 38,421,266 of record CM068352.1, read on the forward strand.
CAGCGGAAGAAACGTAGCAGCCCGGCTAGCAGCAGCGGCAACCAGCAAGCAACTAACTATGGCGGTAGCGGCAAGCAGCGTGGCGGCGAGCTGGCGCTTGCAGCAGCGGCTGGCAGCTGGCAACCAGCAGCAGCATGGCGGCAACAGCAGCAACTGAAGCAGCGAGCTACCCAAACAGCGCTACAGCCCAACCCAGCAGCAGCAGCTTAGCAGCGGCTGGCCAAGCGAGCAGCAGCTAGCTGACAGCAGCAAGCAACAGCAGCTTAGCAGCTAGCGGCAACAGCAGCCAGCAGCTAGCAACCAGCCTTGTTGCTTAGCAACAGCGACGGACAACAGCAGTTTACTTAACAACATTTAGCAGCAGCAGCAACCATTTGGCAGCAGCGGTAGCAATAATAGCTAACGGTGGCGCTAGCAAACTAACTATGGCTGGCAACCCAGCTGGCCAGCGAGCAGCAGCAACGCTTAAGCAATATGGACGGGTTAGCTAACAATGGCCTTAGCAGCTAACCAATGTTTAGCAATTTAACATAGCGGCTAGCGGCCTTAGCAGCCCAGCAACCAGCGAGCCGCTTAGTACCATGGACAGCAGCTGATTTGGCGGCAGCAGCGATGGACAATGCGTTTAGCAGCCTTAGCAGCAGCAACGAAGCAGCCAGCCAGCAACTAACCTTAACCTTAGCGAAGCCAGCGGCCAGCAGCAGCTAACAGCAGCAGCTTTGGCCAGCCAGCAGCAGCAGCGGCGGCGGCGGCGTGGCGTAGCAATAACAACAGCAGCAACAGCAACTGGCAGCCAACCCTTAGCAGCGATGGCTAAGCAGCAGCGACAGCGGCAGCAGCTAGCCCTTAATAACAGCAATGCTGCCTTGCGGCAAACTGCTGCCTTGGCAGCGGCGCCTTGGCTGCTGCTGCGAAGCTAACAACCAGCTGCTTGGCTGCTTAACCAGCTGCTGCTGCTGCCTTGCTGCTGCTGTAACAGCTGCTGCCTTGCTGCTGCCTTGCGAGCTGCTGCTTGCTGCTGCTGCTAACGAGCAACGCTTAACCAGCAGCTTGCTGCTGCTGCTGCTGGCGGCAAGCAGCAAAGCTGCTGCAACGCTCAACGCAGCAGCGGCAGCAGCTGCAAACTGCTGCAACGCTGCACTACTCCCTACTGCGTTTGCTGCTCGACTGCTGCTACTTGCTGCTGCTAAGGGAATAATTAAAGGCTGAGCTTAATTTTGGCTTTGGTTCGATTACGAATCTGCGGTTCCGGAACGGAAATTGATCCGTGGTTTCTAGTGAAGCTTTGTGGTGTTTAAAAACACAGTGGAGCTCGTATTATGCTATTATTATGCTCTTGTATTATGACATCACAAGGTGGAACAGAGTGTTTTCAGTGTTTTTCAACTCTAATGCTTAAATATGCAGGATTTGTGTGTAAACGAACAACTCCAGGTATGTTTAACTTTTGTTATAAATAATAATAAGCAAATAATAATAAATAAATAAAATAATAATAATAAAGAAGAAGAAAAAGCGACATTTTGACTTTAGTTCAGTAGAGATCGGCAGTTCCAGGGCTTAAATCATCCAAATGATTCTAGTGAAGGCGTGTGGAGTTTAAAAACACAGTGGAGCACGTCTTGTATTATGACATCACAAGGTGGAACAGGGTGTTTTCAGTGTTTCTCAACTCCAAAGCCTACATATGCAGGATTTATGTGTAACCCGACCACTCCAGGTGTGTATTTGATGAGGAAAACAGCATAAAAACACAGATTAGGACACGGAGTCATATGGACCCTTTAATTCTGCTGCTGGGGCCCAAAAACGCAGCGATGTTCCGCCTGCAAACCCCGCGCACCCCCTCCTCCCTCCTCTCGTGTCCTCAATTAGCCCGCGTCTGACGTCAGGAAGGTGACATGGGCGCTTTCTTTTTTTACCCCACCCGTGAACGCACCACGAGCATGACGCGCAGCCACCTGAATCTGACTTTTCCACGACAAACGACGCGCTCCAAAATCGCCCGGAGCCCCCCGGACCGCGCGCCGCGGCGTGAGGCTCTCGGCGGCGGACCGGCGCTGGCTTCCTCCCGCTCGGTCACGCCCCGCTCGTCGCTCTCCTCCTCTGCACACACTGCGGAGCGAGCGCCGATGGGGTGGAGACACAGGGTGGGGTCAGCGCGGGGAGAGGCGGAGGAGGAAAAGGCAGCGAGAGCCAGCCCAGCCCTGAATTCACGGGCAACAACACGACGGAGAGAGCTACCCCACAGTAACAGCCCGTGTGCGCGTTTTCAGCGGCGCGTTTGTCGGTTTAGTCGAGGAATCGCGCGCTGGATTTCGACGATATGAATTGATTACGCCGAATTACGGGGTTAGATCTTACCCGCTGATTGCAAAGGTGGAAAACTAGCCCCTGCTTTAAGGTACGGCGCGTTTAAGCTACACCCAACGCCTGGACGACCCCCGCCTGCTACTCCACCCTTCGCCTGCACCGAGATGCACACCGAAACACGCAGCAAGAAAGTAAGTGCATTTTCTCTACTGGCAACCGAGCACACGAGCGGTCCTTTTGGCGCAAAGCCGTGCCATTTGGAACGACTTTGGAGCGTGCGTAAAAAGCGTGTTTTGGCACGGCGCGAGTCCGGTAAAACGGTGACCTCATTGCGCGGCGCACGCTTCGCTCCGTTTCGCCGGTGGAGAGGCGGAGAGCTGCTCCCGGACCGAGCGGAGAGAGAAAGAGAGAGGCAGAGACGGAAGGCATAAACTGCAGCGCGGAGGGCACCATCTTGGCTCTTAAAGGGACCGCAGCGCCGGAGCGGAGCGCAGCGTGGCCACAGGACCCAGGCCGGGGCAGTAATGTGTTAAACGAGCTCTCTTTAACGCAGTAGGGGGCTTTGTTTACAATGGGCCAGCGGGGCCGCGTTGGAGATGTTACTTAATCCAGCAACTTGTGGATTTAGGCGAAAACCTGCGGGGTTTTCACGAGAAATCGTTACTCAGTATTCATAGCTTCTTACGAGTTTATGACTGTGGTGTTGTCGGGCTTCTTTCCCGTTTCTACCTCTGTTTTTAGGTCATACTATTTTGGATTCTATATTGTTGTCTTATTTATTGTTTAAAATCTTGGGTTTGGTTTATTTATGACATGAGTTACGACTTAGAACTGTCGATTTTGTAAAGAGCTACACTCGGACTTAAAGAGCCCTTATTACGCTGTTTCTGGTTTGTTGTCATGTTCTACCACAAACACACCAGGAGTTATGTTTCGTTTCATTCACACATGTTTAAGTACATTATTATTATATGTTTTTGAGGAAATAGCAGCATTATAACATGTCTTAAAGCTCACAAGAGTCCATTTTCTCATCTTGCGCCGCAAACTAGGACTAAACCAGGTCTAAAACAGGACTTGATCAGGACTATCCCAGGTCTAACCCAGGTCTAACCCAGGTCTAACCCAGGTCTAACCCAGGTCTAACCCAGGTCTAACCCAGGTCTAACTCAGGTCTAACCCAGGTCTAACTCGGGTCTAACCCAGGTATTTCATTTACATTTGGAGTCAACCAACCAGAACTAAAAGTACTGTTGTTATATCCAATTGTATAAGCCGTGCCTTAGACCAGAGGGTAGAAGTTGTAGCTCCAGTTTTCTTCTGATCTGTCGCGTTTAAATCGATAACACAAAATGAAGTTTGTCAATTTGCAGGTGGTTTGGAGAGATCGGTGTGAGGATCCAGGGTTTTCTGTTTTCGATACTTCTTCGATACTATGACTTTAAGTTTCTGCTGACCCCCCCGATATCAACCGATACTAGGGCTGTGACGATATCCAAGTCTCACGATACGATATCGTCACAGTCTGAACCTCACGGTACGATATTTATGGTGTTTATAAGCTACTTTAGGCGGCACGGTGGCTGAGTGGCAACACTCAGGCCTCACAGCAAGAATGTTGTGGGTTTGATCCCCGGGTCACCCGGGCCTTTCTGTGTGGAGTTTGCATGTTCTCCCCGTGTCTGGATGGGGTTCCTCTGGATACTCCGGTTTCCCCCATCAACACCCGTATGAACTAACATCAAGGTCAAGGACCATGTTGTCCACCCTCCTGTGGGCTCCACCTGCAGAGGGGTCCATAGGGGGTCAGGTGCTATGAGGATTGGGCAGTAAACTGCCCCCGCGACCCAGCTGGATTAAGCGGGAGAAGATGGATGGATATGCTACTTTTTCCATTTAAAAGCCTTGAAAAACCCTCTTGTTCTGTTATAATATGAAGAATAAAGGTTTAAAAGTGCTTAGAACAGTTATTTCTTCATGTTGTCTGCACTAAAACGGCGCAGATCATCATGGTCTATGTAGTTCCTGCTGTTTTTTAGCTGTTGTTGCACCAAAACAATGTGATTCGATATATTGTGATGCTCCACGATATTATTGTGAGACTTTTGAGGATACGATATCATCATATTTACGTTATTGTTACATCCTTACTAGAAAAAATTGGATAATTTCATCCCTGGAATTGTCAATTTCTACTGAACTAAACATCACAAGATGGAACAGAGCTCTGGAGATGGAGACAGACTAATAAAACTAACAAAACGACAAGTCCAGATATGTTTTTGATGTGGTAACAGTGTTTTAATGTGACTAAACGCTCACAAGAGGCAATTTTACGCAATATACGACCTTTAAAAACATTCAGCAGGTTTGATTGTCAAGTAGAGGCGTAGCGATATCAAGTCTCACGATATGATACGGTCACGGTCTGAACCTCACTGTACGATATTTATTGCGATATCATGGGAAAGTTCACGATATTACGATATTCTACAGAATAACACGACTGACTCTAAAATGCTTTGACCGGTCATTTGATGCAACATTTACTGTCATTAGGGATGGAATGAAATCCAAATCTCTCTGTGCGATATTTTCACCATAAACATCTCACCGAACCAGATTTATTACAATATTTTGTTGTGAATCTGATCCTTTTTCCTCTAAAATTTTTGTCCCTGTGTCTGTACTGAAGGTGAAGGAATCCGTCAAACGCTTTTCTCCATAAATAAGTTATTGCTTTGTCTGGAATGTTTCACAGTACGGCATTAAACCTTTCATAGCTTCATGGAGATCAAACCAGGCCGAGTTCCAGGTCAGATCTGTGGAGAGGCGACCGCGCTCACAGTCAGCATGTTGTTTTTCTAGGTATTTTTTAGCTCTAAATCCACCTGTGATTGAATAAAAGTAAAGTAGAGCTGTTTAAAGTCACACTGTGGAACATTGTAAGCAGAGAAATGACATCTTCGGAAAAGTTACACAATGCATAATTTATTAGGGACGTAACAATAATGTAAATCTGGTGATATCGTATCGTCAAAGGTCTCACAATAATATCGTGACCATCACAATATATCTAATCCCAAGTCTCTTTGCTTAAATGAACAGTTCTGATGCAGAAATAGCTAAAAAAAAACAGGGAACTACATAGACCATGATCCTTTGCTCCGTTTCAGTGCAGACGACATGAAGAAATAACTGTTCTAAGCACTTTTACATTTTCATTCTTTGGATTAAGTCTGTGAAGCATTTTTAGAGGAAAAAGGAGCAGATTTAAATTTTAAATATCATAATAAATCTGGTTCGGTGAGATGTTTATGGTGAAAATATCGTACAGAGAGATTTGGATTTCGTTCCATCCCTAATGACAATAAATGCACCAAATGACCGGTCAGTCCTGGTTTAGCCCTAATTCAGTCCTGGTTCAGTCCTGGTTAGTCCTGATTTAGACCTTGTATAGTTCTGGTTTAGCCCTTGTTTAGTCCTGGTTTAGTCCTGGTTTAATCCTGGTTTAGTTCTGGTTTAGTCCTTGTTTAGTCCTGGTTTAGTCCTGGTTTAGTTCTGGTTTAGTCCTGGTTCATTCCTGGTTTAGTCCTGGTTTAGTCCCTAATTCAGTCCTGGTTTAGTCCTGGTTTAGTCCCTGATTCAGTCCTGGTTTAGTCCCTGGTTTAATCCTAATTCAGTCCTGGTTTAGTCCTGGTTTAGTCCCTGGTTCAGTCCCTGGTTTAGTCCCTGGTTTAGTCCTGGTTTAGTCCTGGTTCTGTCCCGGGTTCAGTCCTGGTTCTGTCCCGGGTTCAGTCTTGGTTTAGTCCGTGGTTTAGTCCTGGTTTAGTCCTGGTTTAGTCCTGGTTCTGTCCCTGGTTCAGTCCCTGGTTTAGTCCTGTTTTAGTCCCTGGTTTAGTCCTGGTTCTGTCCCGGGTTCAGTCCTGGTTCTGTCCCGGGTTCGGTCTTGGTTTAGTCCGTGGTTTAGTCCTTGGTTCAGTTCTGGTTTAGCCTTGGTTTAGTCCTGGTTTAGTCCTGGTTTAGTCCTGGTTCTGTCCCGGGTTTAGTCCTGGTTTAGCCTTGGTTTAGTCCTGGTTTAGTCCTGGTTTAGTCCTGGTTCTGTCCCGGGTTCAGTCCTGGTTTAGTCCTGGTTTAGTCCTGGTTTAGTCCTGGTTTAGTCCTGGTTCTGTCCCGGGTTTAGTCCCGGTTTAGTCCTGGTTCAGTCCTGGTTTAGTCCTGGTTCTGTCCCTGGTTTAGTCCTGGTTTAGTCCTGGTTCTGTCCCGGGTTTAGTCCTGGTTTAGTCCTGGTTCTGTCCTGGTTCTGTCCTGGTTCTGTCCCGGGTTTAGTCCTGGTTTAGTCCTGGTTCTGTCCCGGGTTTAGTCCTGGTTTAGTCCTGGTTTAGTCCTGGTTTAGTCCTGGTTCTGTCCCGGGTTCAGTCCTGGTTTAGTCCTGGTTTAGTCCTGGTTTAGTCCTGGTTCTGTCCCGGGTTCAGTCCTGGTTTAGTCCTGGTTTAGTCCTGGTTCTGTCCCGGGTTCAGTCCTGGTTTAGTCCTGGTTCTGTCCCGGGTTTAGTCCTGGTTTAGTCCTGGTTTAGTCCTGGTTTAGTCCTTGGTTCAGTCCTGGTTTAGTCCTGGTTTAGTCCTTGGTTCAGTCCTGGTTTAGCCCTGGTTTAGTCCTGGTTTAGTCCTGGTTTAGCCCTGGTTTAGTCCTGGTTTAGTCCTGGTTTAGTCCTGGTTCTGTCCCGGGTTTAGTCCTGAACCGGCTCTTTTCTCTCGTCTCAAACTGTGTCCAAACTCTGGGCCGAGTTAATGATTCCAGCGACGGCTCCTCCTCCTCCCCACAGTCCGGCTCTGTGTGTCTGTGCGTCAGGAATGCTGCGCCGTCGCTCTCCTCTCCGGAACGTTATCAGCACCCGGACACTCGCTCCCGGGACAGAGTGTGTCGGGGCCGAGGAAACGGCCGGCCCAACAATCGATCCCACTCCTCTGCCATTCACTGTGTCAAAGGTGAGAAAGTCTGAGGCGACGCGGGTTTAAAGGAACAGCACAGGCTCGTTCTGCGCTCCGGACGTTGATTTACGGGGAATTTTCCGCGTTAGGGCTTTCGATCTGCGCGTTTCCATGGAGATGAGCAGGCACAGGTTGGGATGTCCCAGGAGCCAGGCCCGGTCACGATGAAAATGTGTGTTTTTCAGTGTAGTTTTGTGCTTATAGTGAGTGATAAATGTAAACCTGGGTAAGTTTAAAGGTCCTATTTTTACACAAAACACGACTCTCCTGAGGGTGAAGAATCCGAGTGTCGTTCGTTTGTTCGTTTTTCAACATAAAAACAAAAATAAGAACACGAAAAAACAGATGATGATTTGTTTTTCTCACTTTTCGATTTTGTGTTTACATGAATAATAATAAATAAACCAGGACTAAACCAGGACTAAACCGGGACTAAACCAGGTCTAAACCAGGACTAAACCAGGACTAAACCAGAACTAAACTAGGACTAAACCGGGACTAAACCAGAACTAAACTAGGACTAAACTAGGAGTAAACCAGGACTAAACCAGGACTGAACCAGGACTAAACCAGGACTGAACCAGGACTGAACCAGAACTAAACCAGGACTAAACCAGGACTAAACCAGGGCTAAATCAGGTCTGAATCAGGACTGAACCAGGACTGAACCAGGACTGAACCAGGACTGAACCAGAACTAAACCAGGACTAAACCAGGACTAAACCAGGGCTAAACCAGGGCTAAACCAGGACTGAACCAGGACTAAACCAGGACTAAACCAGGGCTAAACCAGGACTAAACCAGGCCTAAATCAGGTCTAAACCAGGACTAAACCAGGACTACACCAGAACTGAATCACATATAACCCAAGTCTGAACTAGAACTAAACCAGGACCAAGACTAACTAAGGCTAAACCAGGACTACACCAGGCCTAAACCAGGACTAAGAAAGAATTAAATCACAACTGTGGGACAACACCACAGGGTTCTGGTTTAGTTCTAATTCAGTCCTGGTTTAGTCCTGGGTCAGTCCTAATATTGTTTTGGTTCAGCCTTGATTTAGTCCCGGTTTAGTCCTGGTTTAGTCCTGGTTCAGTCCTGGTTCAGTCCTGATTCAGTCCTAAATCATGATTCTGACTGTGACCTGTAACTTGGTCTGGTTTAGTCTCTGTGAAGATGTGAAAGGTTTAATGCCGCACTGTGGAACATTCCAGACAAGGCAATAACATCTCCATGAAAAAAAAAAGCACTTCACGGACCCTTCTGCCGTTTCCTGACCTGTTCTGAAGTCGTTTCCTCGTCACAAACAGACCTGGAGTCGTGTTTTGTTTCATTTTTCACGCATGTTTAAAGCACAAACGCCGCAGATTTGGGCTTGTGGAGTTCTGCTCTCGTTATCAAAATGTCAAACGGTCGTTGGTAATGAAACGTAGGGATGTCGCAATCACCGAAATCACGACGAGGAAGTTTTCAGGACTGTTTGACTGCAGGAGTTCTTCAGTTCTGTGGAATCAGATCGAGTCTCAGTCATTTCTATGGAACGGCCAAGGAGGAAGTTATGAGCATTTATTTGATTGGAAAGAATTTGAGTCCTGGCAACAGGGACGTAACAATAACGTAAATCTGGTGATATCGTATCGTCAGAGGTCTCACAATAATATCGTGACCATCACAATATATCGAATCCCAAGTCTCTTTGCTTAAATGAACAGTTCTGATGCAGAAATAGCTAAAAAAAAAAAAAACAAACAGAGGGAACTACATAGACCATGATCCTTTGCTCTGTTTCAGTGCAGATACATGAAGAAATAACTGTTCTAAGCACTTTGAAATAGGAAAATGTCGCGTAAACATAAAATAACATATCAAACAGAGATTTCTCTTCACTCTCTTCTGTCTAGATTAGATCATCACCACTTTTAAACCACTTTTTCTGAACATAATGAAAACATAATTCAGCTTTTGTTCATTTCCAGTGACAAAGACGTTGAACTTTGTGTCGGTTTTTGTTTCATGTGGATCGACCCAAAAAAGACAGAAAAATAAACTATAAACCAGGTCAACAAATCTACAACCTGACAGTGAAACACCATTAAATGAAATAAAACAGATCCAAACCAGGACTAAACCAGGACCAAACCAGGACTAAACCAGGACCAAACCAAGGACTAAACCAGGACTAAACCAGGACCAAACCAAGGACTAAACCAGGACCAAACCAAGGACTAAACCAGGACCAAACCAAGACTAAACCAGGACCAAACCAAGACTAAACCAGGACCAAACAAAGACTAAACCAGGACCAAACCAGGACTAAACCAGGACCAAACCAAGACTAAACCAGGACCAAACCAAGACTAAACCAGGACCAAACCAAGACTAAACCAGGACCAAACCAAGGACTAAACCAGGACCAAACCAAAACTAAACCAGGACCAAACCAAGACTAAACCAGGACCAAACCAAGGACTAAACCAGGACCAAACCAAGACTAAACCAGGACCAAACCAGGACTAAACCAGGACTAAACCAAGGACTGAACAAAGGACAAGATCAGGAATAAACCAAGGACTAAACCCAGATTAAACCAGGACTAACTCAGCATGAATCAGGGACTAAACTGGAGCGACCAAATTTGCAAAACTACATGAAGAAATAACTGTTCTAAGCACTTTTATATCTTTTTCTTCATATTATAACACAACCAAAGACTTTTAAATAGAGAAAGTAGCATATATATATATATATATATATATATATATATACACATATATATATATATATACACATATATATATATATACACATATATACACACACAGACACACCATTTTGTGAGCCTCGACAAATTTTGCAATAAATATGGTACCGTGAGCTGCATGTGAAGAAAATATCATGTGGAGAGATTTGGATATCGTTACATCTCTCGTCTTCATTATTTTTCTACATTTGTATGATGCATGGAGCAGATCTTACATATATTCTGAGCCCTGTGAATGTGAATATTTAAGCCTCAACAATGTTATTGTTTATACCATTGCATTTTACATTGTGTATTAGATTTTTTTAAATTATCATCTGTATTGACGCAAATCTTAGTCTAATCATATTTAATGAGATTTGTGCCATTTGAGTTCCTGTACCTGCTCCCAGTTCCACATATTATTGTTTCATCTCAGCTTGTATCACATTTCATTAGACGTGTTAACGATATCCAAGACTCACGATACCATATCGTCTTGATACGAACCTCATTATTTATTGCAATATCGTGGGAAAGCTCACGATATTACGATATTCTACAGAATAAAATGCTTTGCCCAGTCATTTGGTACATTTATTGTCATTGGGGATGGAACGAAATCCAAATCTCTCCGTACGATATTTTCACCATAAACATCTCACCGAACCAGATTTATTATGATATTTAAACTTTAAATCTGCTGCTTTTTCCTCTAAAAATGCTTCACAAGACTTATTCCAAAGAATGAAGATGTAAAAGTGCTTAGAACAGTTATTTCTTCATGTCGTCTGCACTGAAACGGAGCAAAGGATCATGGTCTATGTAGTTCCCTCTGTTTTTTTTAGCTATTTCTGCATCAGAACTGTTCATTTAAGCAAAGAGACTTGGGATTCGATATATTGTGATGCTCCACGATATTATTGTGAGACCTTTGACGATACGATATCACCAGATTTACATTATTGTTACGTCCCTGTTGCCAGGACTCAAATTCTTTCCAATCAAATAAATGCTCATAACTTCCTCCTTGGCCGTTCCATAGAAATGACTGAGACTCGATCTGATTCCACAGAACTGAAGAACTCCTGCAGTCAAACAGTCCTGAAAACTTCCTCGTCATGATTTAGGTGATTGCAACATCCCTACGTTTCATTACCAACGACCGTTTGACATTTTGATAACAAGAGCAGAACTCCTCGAGCCCGAACCTGCGGCGTTTGTGCGTTAAACATGCGTGAAAAATGAAACAAAACACGACTCCAGGTCTGTTTGTGACGAGGAAACGACTTTCAGAACAGGTCAGGAAACGGCATCTGGTTCTGTGGAAAGTTTTCTATGATTTTTCACAGAAGACGTAGTTATTAGGCCTTTTAATCTAAGAACGGAAAGCTGAAAAATGACGGAAAACCGATTTAGTAACGATAATAATAATAGTTAATGGATGTTTCCTTTGGAGTTTCCTTTTGTTTACGTTTGCAAGTAGAACAAAAAGGCGGAAGACGACGAAAGACTACGAACTGAAGCCGTTCTCGTCAGCAGTGTGCGTCTGTTGGTTCGTTCGTGGTACCGGCGTTGCTCTGCGGACGGCGTTGGCGTTTTTATCCGAGCTCCGGAGTTGTCTGTGAGTGTTTGCCGTGGTCCGATGCTCTGCCCCAGGCTCCTGCTCCAGCTCCTATTTTTAGACACAACAGTCCTTACAGAGAGAAACAGAAGCGCAGGAATGTGATGTGACAATTCTGGAAATCTCACGGTGTCCAAACTCTCTCCGTCTCGTCGCTGTTTTGTTTGTTTTTTTTTTGGTCTGCGGTTTGTTTTGGGGTTTGGTGAGAACTGAGCAGAAAATACAAACCGACTTTTCACGTTTGAGGAACAGGCTGAAGCTTGAGAGACGAGATTCTCCCGTTCAGAAGTGGGACACGCCCGGGTTGGGACGGTTGATGTACATAAAATTGTGAAAAGAGAACGTAACATTGGGCGGCGTTAAGGGTTGGGCGGTATCCCAATTTTTATCCCGTTAAACCGTCTCAGCATTTTCCCGGAGTTTACGGTCTTACCAAGACTTATGAAGAATAATTTTGTACCGTTCAGAAACAGAGTCGCGGCTTTATATTTGAAGATGAGGCACAAGTTCTGATCAAACCGAACTGTGCGGCGCGTTCGGTCGCATCAGCACCAGCGCACGAGCTGTTTTTATCAGCGCTTATACTGTATGCAAATGAGCCAGGTGCGGTTTGAAGTTTGGGTTGTGTAAGGCAGGCAAGTTTATTTGTATAGCCCAAAGTCATTCAGAGTGCTTTTACAGAATAAGAAACACATTAAAATCACAATACAAACAAATTAAAACATAAATAATCGTTGTGAAATTGTGAAATAGAGATGGGACATTAAATTAGAGAGAAGAGTGAATGAAGAAATGAAAACCTTTCAGTCATATGTAAAACGTAAACAAATGTGCCAAAGCTGCATTAAACACATTATTCCTCAGAGTCTAGAATGAGTGGAGGAAATGTAGAGCGGTGGAGAGGACCAATCACAGCCAATCACATCAGCGGTTGAGCCGTCTTATCCATTGACTTCCCTGTTGGCGAGTCGATTCTAGCCCAAAATCAATGCTGTCGTTGTGTCTTTGGGCAAAACACTTAACCCCCAGTGTCTGTGTACACTGACGACATTTTTTTTAGTTATTGCCGCACCAGAACTGTTCATTTAAGCAAAGAGACTTGTGATTCGATATATTGTGATGGTCCACACATGTATATTTTTGTGAGACCTTTGACGATACGATATCATCAGATTTTGGTTATTATTTGCATCCCTACAGTATATGACCATTTGTTGAGCTAAAATACAGAAAAACGTGCTTGTAAATGACCACAAGGCAAAATAATGCAGCCTCGTCAAGCCATTTTAAGAGGAAAAAGTAGCATATTCACAGTTTTGTTCACCTCCACATAAATATCGTTTTAGATTTGGATATCGTTACATCCCTAATGTCACGGCTATTGTATAAACACGTCTATTTGCACTAAATAAGCAACAAAATTGTCATATGGTCACAAAAAATTGCTAACAGATACAAAAAATACTTGACATATCGATGATAACGATACTGTAACACCAACTTTTGTATCACGATATGGAAATATTTTGACATTTTCGCACACTTTTATTAGGGATGTAACAATAACGTAAATCTGGTGATATCGTATCGTCAAAGGTCTCACAATAACATCATGGAGCATCACAATATATCGAATCCCAAGTCTCTTTGCTTAAATGAACAGTTCTGATGCAGAAATCGCTAAAAAACAGAGGGAACTACATAGACCATGATGCTTTGCTCTGTTTCAGTGCAGATACATGAGGAAATAACTGTTCTAAGCATTTTTACTTTTATCTCTTTGGATTATGACTGTACCAAAGTCTTGTCAAGGAATTTCAGTAGGTGAAAGTTTATTGACAGTTTTGTTCGCCTCCACAAAATATCGCTATAAATTTCGTACCGTGAGATGCAAATCGTGAAAATATCGTACAGAAAGATTCGGATATCGTTCCATCCCTAATGACAGTGCCCCATTTACTGTTGGCGAGTGTCAGAATTTGCTCGATTTTGGCTGCGATTTGCTTCCCGGACTTTGCGTCGTTTGATTTTGAAGCCGCCGCGTTCCTCGTGTGTGTTCGCGTGTGTCACCGTGACTCTGAGCCGCTCTATCAGATCGTAACCGCCGAACATCAGCGACGCTCCGGCAACAGGCGATAAAAACAGCCCAAAAAAAAACACGCCCCAGGGACGACAGGTGGAAATGAGCTCTGCAGAAGAGCTACAACCTGGAACAAGGCATCTGCTATCGGCTAATGTGTCATAAATAAATAAAAATAAAAATAAAAATAAAAATAAAAATAAAAATAAAAATAAAAATAAAAATAAAAATAAAAATAAATAAATAAAATAAAAAATAATAAAATAAAATAAAAAATAATAAAATAAAAAATTAAATTAAAATTAAAAATAAAATTACAATAAATAAATACAAAAAATAAATACAATAAATAAATAAAAACTGTCAGGGGCAGAGGAGTGACGGACACAGAGGCGCAAGATACAAACTGAGGCTATAGCAAAAATAGTGAGACGACTTCATTCCTCACCTCTCGTGAAGTGGTACGTCGTTTCCGCTCAGCTGAAGCAAAACTCCACAAAATTAGTGAAGAGAAACGATCTCAGGCTGCCGGAAAGTCTGTATCTTTAGTCTTTAGTAATTTGCTTTTGATTCATATTTTATAGAATAATACAGACTTTTCCACAGCCTCAGATCGTTTATCGCCACTAGTTTTGTGGAGTTTGCCGCCGTCAGCCGAGCGGAAATAAACAAACAAACAAAATACAAATTTTTTCCATAATTTTCTTCCTGTTTTGAGCTTTATTTCACATTCTGAGGTTCTGGACGACGTCATCGGTCGAAAATAAAACCGCGAATATCTTAAGAACCAGAATCGCCGCACAAACGAAGCACAAAGTGACAGGTGAGAAACTGTCATTCTTTTGTTTTCCAGTTGATGCTGTAGCTTTTCTTCCAAATCTCCACATTCCACGTCGTCCCATCGCTGTTGTTTACGTCAGAACAGAGAGAAATATCTAAACCCGAACACTGGATTCACTTAGAAATGACTCGTTAACGTATCGTTTCTGGCTCTGCTCCCACACAGAGACGCACAATACGAACTCGGGATAAACCAAAACTAATGACGACTTTATGAGCCGACTCGCCTCTCGGAAAGTGGCAAAATTAAAGTTCATGGGCAGCGTCTCATCCACATTATCTACAGAAATTGTCCTGCGCAAATAATGACCCCAGTCCACAAACCCGCGCTGTGAATCCAGTTTTCTTCGTTCTTTAAAAGTAAAAAGTCTGGATAGTTCCTCCCGTGTGTCTGTTTCCACACAGCCGCGGGTCGAGGTGAAGCTGCAGATCAGCCACAGTGACTCTACTTCCTGTGGACTTTATCTCCGGATCTTCTGTGCGTTAAAGTTTGTGTATCTGCAGAATTGCTCCACATTAAAAAAATAACACAGTTGCACAAACGCTCTGATGCAACGACTCTGAGCCAGAGGTTTTAGTGTAGAACGGAAACGTGACGTGATCACAACTTTACCCTAGTCCTGATGTAGACCTGATGTAGTCTTTGTTTAGTCCTAGTTTAGATCATGTTTAGTCCTGGTTTAGTCCTGATGTAGACCTGATGTAGTCTTTGTTTAGTCCTAGTTTAGATCATGTTTAGTCCTGGTTTAGTCCTGATGTAGACCTGATGTAGTCTTTGTTTAGTCCTGGTTTAGATCTGGTTCACAAGCCTGGTTTAGATCTTGTTTAGTCCTAGTTTAGATCATGTGTAGTCCTGGTTTAGTCCTGGTTTAGTCCTGATTTAGTCCTGGTTTAGTCCTGGTGTAGTCCTGGTGTAGTCCTGGTTTAGTCCTGGTTTAGACCTGGTTTAGTCCTGGTTTAGACCTGGTGTAGTCCTGGTGTAGTCCTGGTTTAGTCCTGGTTTAGTCCTGGTGTAGTCCTGGTGTAGTCCTGGTTTAGACCTGGTTTAGTCCTGGTTTAGTCCTGGTGTAGTCCTGGTGTAGTCCTGGTTTAGTCCTGGTTTAGTCCTGGTTTAGTCCTGGTTTAGTCCTGGTTTAGACCTGGTGTAGTCCTGGTTTAGTCCTGGTTTAGACCTGGTGTAGTCCTGGTGTAGTCCTGGTTTAGACCTGGTGTAGTCCTGGTGTAGTCCTGGTGTAGTCCTGGTGTAGTCCTGGTTTAGTCCTGGTGTAGTCCTGGTGTAGTCCTGGTGTAGTCCTGGTGTAGTCCTGGTGTAGTCCTGGTGTAGTCCTGGTTTAGTCCTGGTTTAGTCCTTGTTTAGTCTGGAAGACAAATCAGAACTTGTATAAAACTGGGACAAATCACTGGTTCTGGGTAAATCTGCTGGAACCGGGGACAGTTTTTTGTTTAAATTGTAGTTTGTGACTTTATTTTCTTCTTATTCTGTAACTGTTTCTTTAAATCACTTTGTGTGTGAACGGAACTGTCCAAATAAACCTGTTCTGCAGCGAGAGCTAAAAAACTACATAGACCATGATCCTTTGGTGCTGTCAGTGCAGACGACGTGAAGAAATAGCCGTTGTTAAGCGCTTTTACGTCTTAATTCTTCATTTTGTGCAGCGCTAAAGTTTTTCCGAGGCTTTTCCGAGGTTTTCACAAGGCAAAAATAGATGTTGTTGCGTCCGGGCTCGGATCTGGGGCCGTCCCGGATCTGGGGCCGTCCCGGATCTGGGGCCGTCCCGGGTAAACGGAGACGTCTGGGGCCTGAAAAATGCACCACGCTGTAGTAAATGTAACTCTGCAGGAGACGGGAGCTGGAGGTCGGGCCGGGGTCACGCGGGACGGACCCAGAACCCGCCTCGGTCTCGGACCCAGAACCCGCCTCGGTCCCGGGTTCGGTCCTGGTCTGGATCCGTGTTATAATAATATAGAAATGTTACATAAAAAACCCAGTTCCTGTAAATATCCTATTTTTATAAATATTTAATCAGAATAATTGTGTTTATACCATGACTTTTGAGACGCCCAAAACCAGGACTAAACCAGGACTACACCAGGACTAAACCAGGACTAAACCAGGACTAAACCAGGACTAAACCAGGACTAAACCAGGACTGAACCAGGACTGAAGCAGGACTGAACCAGGACTAAACCAGGACTGAACCAGGACTACACCAGGTCTAAACCAGGTCTAAACCAGGTCTAAACCAGGTCTAAACCAGGTCTAAACCAGGTCTAAACCTGGACTGAACCAGGACTGAACCAGGACTGAACTAGGACTGAACTAGGACTAAACCAGGGCTAAACCAGGGCTAAACCAGGGCTAAACCAGGACTAAACCAGGACTAAACCTGGACTAAACCTGGACTAAACCAGGACTAAACTAGGACTACACCAGGTCTAAACCAGGACTACACCAGGATCAAACCAGGACTAAAGAGTAGGATTAAACCAGGACTAAACCAGGACTAAAGCAGGACTGAACCAGGACTGAACCAGGACTGAACCAGGACTGAACCAGGACTAAACCAGGACTAAACCAGGACTAAACCAGGACTAAAGCAGGACTAAAGCAGGACTAAAGCAGGTCTAAACCAGGACTGAACCAGGTCTAAACCAGGACTGAGCCCGGCCCGGCCCCTGTGCCGTGTCTGTGTCTCCGGGGCGTGGTGTGATAAGAGGAGTTTGTAGGTCGAGCAGATGGAGACACACCCAAAGACCTCAGAGACTTCACCACCAGAGGAGACGCACACTTTACTCTGAAGCGACGTTCACAGCGAAAGGCTTTAAATGTTCGGCTCCGGTCCATTCTCTTTGGCACCGGGTGAGTAAAGCGTCCGCGGGTAAGATTTTCAGTCATCTTAACTCGAGAGGAATCGTCTCAGGGCGGAACATGTGGTTTTTAAGTCTAAGTTAAGCCATAAAATCGACTTTTCAGAGCGTTGAGTCGTGTTCTGCTTGTTTCCTCTCACTGTTTACTCACTGAAGTTGTTTTTGGAGTGACTCGGGCACGTTTGAGTCGTCTTTAATCACGTGTTTTAAAGAAATGTATCGCAGATTAAATCCTGTTTCCATAGTCGGTTGTGACGTGGTTTTTCTCAGATTTTATTTTCTTAATTGGTGAAACACAGCAGTGATTCAGCAGCGTCGGGAGGAGTTCAGATACTGTCAATACTGTTTTTGTGTTATTAAAAATGTACTTAAGGTTTTGTCCCGTTTTAGACCTGGTTTAGACCTGGTTTAGTCTCAGTTTAGACCTGGTTTAGTTCCGGTTTAAACCTGGTTTAGTGCCAGTTTAGACCTGGTTTAGTCCTGGTTTAGACCTAGTTTAGTCCTGGTTTTAGTTAATCCTTGTTTAGTCCTGGTTTTAGTTCATCCTGGTTTAGTCCTGGTTTGAATTAATCCTGGTTTAGTCCTGGTTTTAGTTAGTCCTGGTTTAGTCCTGGTTTAGTCCTGGTTTAGTCCTGTTGTTTAGAAATGTGCTTTGGTTTTATATCAGAAAAGGACAAAACTGTATTAGAGAAAATAATTATTTTTGTGTTCTGTTTTCAGTATTTCCCTCGTGTCTCAGTGATGTTTGTTTGTACCTGGTTTAGTCCTGGTTTAGTCCTGGTTTAGACCTGGTTTAGTCCTGGTTTAGACCTGGTTTAGTCCTGGTTTAGTCCTGGTTTAGTCCTGGTTTAATCCTGGTTTAGACCTGGTTTAGTCCCGGTTTAGACCCGGTTTAGACCTGGTTTAGTCCCGGTTTAGACCTGGTTTAGTCCCGGTTTAGACCTGGTTTAGTCCCGGTTTAGACCTGGTTTGTAGGTTGTTTTTGTATCATTAAAACATGCTCAGGTGTTTGTACTTTGCTGAGTAAATGTGAGTGAGTCCTTCTCATCTGCGCTTTTCCTTCAGCCTTTTAATTAAATTTCATTTAAGACGATGGACGTGTTCTGACTGTTCGGACTCTAATTAAGATTGTTTAATTAATCCAATCTTAATTTAATCGTCTCCAAACAGTAAAACATGTGGCCTTTGGAAGAGCAGATTTTTATGTGTTCATGTGGCTAAAATGTGGCTTCAGTGCGTTTTGCAGTTTTGCTCTTGGTCTTTGTTTCGGTTTCTGTTTGGGGAAGTTCACACAAAAGTCAACCATGACATAACTCGTCTAGAACTGGTTTAGACCTGGTTTAGTCCCTGTTTAGAACTGTTTTTAGTCCCCGTTTAGAACTGTTTTTAGTCCCCATTTAGACCTGTTTTTAGTCCCCGTTTAGCTAAGTTAACCTTGGTTTGGACCCGGTTTAGTCCTGGTTTAGTCCTGGTTTAGACCTGGTTTTGACCCGTTATACACCTGGTTTAGTCCCAGTTTAGACCTGGTTTAGATCTGGTTTCGTCCCAGTTTTGACCTGATTTAGACCTGGTTTAGTCCCAGTTTAGACCTGGTTTAGATCTGGTTTCGTCCCAGTTTAGACCCGATTTAGACCTGGTTTAGTCCCACTTTTGACCTGGTTTAGTCCTAGTTTAGACTCAATTTAGACCTGGTTTCATCCCAGTTTAGACCAGATTTAGACCTGGTTTAGTCCCAGTTTAGACCCGATTTAGACCTGGTTTCGTCCCAGTTTAGACCCGATTTAGACCTGGTTTAGTCCCAGTTTAGACCCGATTTAGACCTGGTTTAGTCCCACTTTCGACCTGGTTTAGTCCTAGTTTAGACTCAGTTTAGACCTGGCTTCGTCCCAGTTTAGACCCGATTTAGACCTGGTTTAGTCCCAGTTTAGACCCGATTTAGACCCGATTTAGACCTGGTTTCGTCCCAGTTTAGACCCGATTTAGACCTGGTTTAGTCCCAGTTTAGACCCGATTTAGACCTGGTTTAGTCCCACTTTCGACCTGGTTTAGTCCTAGTTTAGACTCATCTTAGACCTGGCTTCGTCCCAGTTTAGACCCGATTTAGACCTGGTTTAGTCCCAGTTTAGACCCGACTTAGACCTGGTTTAGTCCCACTTTCGACCTGGTTTAGTCCTAGTTTAGACCTGATTTAGACCTGGTTTAGTCCCAGTTTAGACCCGATTTAGACCTGGTTTAGTCCCACTTTCGACCTGGTTTAGTCCTAGTTTAGACCTGATTTAGACCTGGTTTTGTCCCACTTCTGACCTGGTTTAGTCTCAGTTTCAGCCTTTAGTCCAGGTTTAATTCTCGCTTCGGACTTCTTTTGACAGTGGTCATGTCCCGGTCGGGTTAGTCCTGGATTAGTCCTGGTTCAGTACTGGGTCAGTGTTCTAGTCCCAGGTTAGACCGGTCTGGATTTAGACTGTTTACTTTACTCTTGATCCTGGTTTAGTCCTGGTCTTAGTTAAACCGGTTTTAGTTTTGCTGTTTAGGACGGTGTTTTGGTCTTAGATCAGAACTACTAAAAGACGGTAGATTGTATTAAACCATTATTTTTGTGTCCTGTTTTCAGTATTTTCCTCGTGTCTCGGCGGAGTTTGTTTGCAGTTTTTGTATCCTGGTTTTCCGAGTATTTCTGCGGTAGAATTGAGCCGAGCTGTGATCGGTGTCTCTGATTTATTCATGACGTTCTCCGGACTCTTCTGTGTAACTCGAGTCTGAGCCGACGAGGAAACAGAGACGAAATGAATTTAAAAATGTCATATTTAATTTGTTTAAAACTAAAATCATCCCCATACTGATACTGGGATCTACAAAAGCTCATATACAGCACAGTTTCACAGTTTAGACTTGGTTTATACCTGGTTTATACCGTGTTAAGTCTCAGTTTAGACCGGGTTTGGTCCAGATTTAGTTCCACTTTCGACTTGGTTTAGTCCTATTATAGAACTGGTTTAGTTCCAGTCTAGACCTAGTTTTAGTCCCAATTTAGACCTGGTTTAGTCCTTATTAAGACTTGATTTAGTCCCGGTTTAGACCAGGTTTATTCCCAATTTAGGCCTGGTTTAGTCCCAGTTTAGTCTCAGTTTTAGACCTGGTTAAGACCTGGTTTAGTCCTGGATTAGATTTGGTTTAGTCCCAGTTTAGACCTTGTTTAGGCCTGGTTTAGACCTGGTTTTGTCCCAGTTTAGACCTGGTTTAGTCCCAGTTTAGGCCTGGTTTAGTGCCAGTTTAGACCAGGTTTGGTCCCAGTTTAGTTTCAGCTTAGACCTGGTTTTAGTTCCAGTTTAGACTTGGTTTAGTCCCACTTTAGACCAGGTTTAGTGCCAGTTTAGGCCTGGTTTAGTCCCAGTTTAGACAAAGGTTAGTCCCAGTTTAGTCTCAGTTTAGACCTGGTTAAGACCTGGTTTAGTCCCAGTTTAGACATAGTTTAGTCAGAGATTAGGCTTGGTTTGGTTCCAGTTTAGTCTCAGTTTAGACCTGGTTTAGTCCTTGATTAGACTTGATTTAGTCTTACTTTCGACCTGGTTTAGTCCTAGTTTAGTTCCAATTTAGACCTGGTTTAGTTCGAGTTTAGTCCTAGTTTAGTCCCACTTTAGACCTGGTTTAGTCCTAGTTTAGTCCCACTTTAGACCTGGTTTAGTTCTAGTTTAGTCCCAGTTTAGACCTGGTTTAGTCCCAGTTTAGTCCCACTTTAGACCTGGTTTAGTCCCAGTTTAGTCCCACTTTAGACCTGGTTTAGTTCTAGTTTAGTCCCACTTTAGACCTGGTTTAGTCCCAGTTTAGTCCCACTTTAGACCTGGTTTAGTTCTAGTTTAGTCCCACTTTAGACCTGGTTTAGTCCCAGTTTAGTCCCACTTTAGACCCGGTTTAGTCTTAGTTTAGACCTGGTTTAGTCCCAGTTTAGTCCCACTTTAGACCCGGTTTAGTCTTAGTTTTGACCCGGTTTAGTCCCAGTTTAGTCCTGGTTTATTTTACTTTTCCGGTGTCAGTATCGGCGAGTACTCGGACCAAATCACGATCCGATCTCGCTCTGAATGATCCAGAACGAGGACCTGTAGACTCGAGCGCTGCCGCTGTTGACGTCTGTCGCTAATGCTAATGCTAATGCTAATGCTAACGCGAACTCCCATGGGGCCGATGCTAACAGGAGGCATGAGGCTCTGTCTGAGGCTTTGTTAGACTTTGGTCTGGGCCTGGAACATCCTTTGTGTGAGTTTTGAACTTTTTTTTTTTGACGGTTTTTGCTAATATGTGCGTTGTGTCTCCATGGTAACTGCTGAACATTCTGCCATAGACATCCATACGGACATATAAAGCTGATTTTGTTGCGTTTTTTTGCGTCATGTTCCTGAAAAATGTGTAGCCTTTGTTCTTAAGAGGAAAACAGTTCGGGGACTTGTGGTTTTCGTGACCTTTCCCAGAACACTCGAGTCCGTCGTCGCTGAACCTGAACTGGGAAGCTCTCCGTTTTTGGGAGGGTCCGGTTCATTCCCGGCAGTCCACAGCCCGACCCCTCCCTCCACACACACACACACACACACACAGACACACACACACACACACATAAATACACCCACACTCTCTTTAATAAAAACATGGATTTAGGGTTTTGGGAAATGATCTTCTGTTTACTCAAAGGGCAAATGTGTAAAAAAAACATTTGAAATACAATTAAATTCCTGAAATGTGAATTATTATTTGTTTTCTGGTGTACGTTAAACTTTTGTTGCTGATAAATGCTCTTGAAGCGGCCGTGTCACACTGATTTCCTCATTAAACAGGCCTGGAGCTGTTGTTTTTGGAGTGATTCGAGCATGTTTGAGTCGTCTTTAATCACGCATCTTAACTTATCACCGATCGAATCCTGTTTTCCCCGCCGGCTGTGACGTGGTTTTTCTCAGATTTTATTTCCTTAATCGGTGAAACGTGAAGGATTCAGCAGCGTCGGGAGGAGTTCAGATACTGTCAGCACCAAAGACTGACTGCTTTTGTGTTATTAAAAACTTACTTAAGGTTTAGTCCCAGTTTAGACCAAATTTAGTCCCGGTTTAGACCAAGTTTAGTCCCGGTTTAGACCAAGTTTAGTCCCGGTTTAGACCAGGTTTAGTCCCAGTTTAGACCAGGTTTAGTCCCGCCTTAGACCAGGTTTAGTCCCAGTTTAGACCAGGTTTAGTCCCAGTTTAGACCAGGTTTAGTCCCAGTTTAGACCAAGTTTAGTCCCGGTTTAGACCAAGTTTAGTCCCGGTTTAGACCAAGTTTAGTCCCAGTTTAGACCAAATTTAGTCCCGGTTTAGACCAAGTTTAGTCCCGGTTTAGACCAAGTTTAGTCCCAGTTTAGACCAAGTTTAGTCCCGGTTTAGACCAAGTTTAGTCCCGGTTTAGACCAAGTTTAGTCCCGGTTTAGACCAAGTTTAGTCCCGGTTTAGACCAAGTTTAGTCCCGGTTTAGACCAAGTTTAGTCCCGGTTTAGACCAAGTTTAGTCCCAGTTTAGACCAAGTTTAGTCCCAGTTTAGACCTGGTTTAATCATAGTTTAGACTTGATTTAGTCCCAATTTAGACCTGTTTTTAGTCCCCGTTTGAACCTGGTTTAGTCCTGGATTACATTTGATTTGGTTTAGACCCAATTTAGGCTTGGTTTGGACCCTGTTTAGTCCTGGTTTAGTCCTGGTTTAGTCCTGGTTTAGTCCCACTTTAGACCCAATTTAGTCCTGGTTTTGTCCTATTTTAGACCTGGTTTTGACCCGTTATACACCTGGTTTAGTCCCAATTTAGACCTGGTTTAGATCTGGTTTAGACCTGGTTCAGTCCCAAATTAGGTCTGGTTTAGTCCCAGTTTTAGACCTGGTTTGTCCCGGCTTAAACCCGGTTTAGTACCCGTTTAGACCTGTTTTTAGTCCCCGTTTAGACCTGTTTTTAGTCCCGGTTTAGACCTGGTTCAGTCCCGGTTTAGACCTGGTTTAGTCCCGGTTTAGACCTGTTTTTAGTCCCGGTTTAGACCTGGTTCAGTCCCGGTTTAGACCTGGTTCAGTCCCGGTTTAGACCTGTTTTTAGTCCCGGTTTAGACCTGGTTCAGTCCCGGTTTAGACCTGTTATTAGTCCCCGTTTAGACCTGGTTCAGTCCCGGTTTAGACCTGGTTCAGTCCCGGTTTAGACCTGTTTTTAGTCCCGGTTTAGACCTGGTTCAGTCCCGGTTTAGACCTGTTTTTAGTCCCGGTTTAGACCTGGTTCAGTCCCGGTTTAGACCTGTTTTTAGTCCCGGTTTAGACCTGGTTCAGTCCCGGTTTAGACCTGGTTCAGTCCCGGTTTAGACCTGTTTTTAATCCCGGTTTAGACCTGGTTCAGTCCCGGTTTAGACCTGTTTTTAATCCCGGTTTAGACCTGGTTCAGTCCCGGTTTAGACCTGTTTTTAATCCCGGTTTAGACCTGGTTCAGTCCCGGTTTAGACCTGTTTTTAATCCCGGTTTAGACCTGGTTCAGTCCCGGTTGTGTTCTTCCCCCACAGCCTGAGTCTCGGGGGAGGTGAACAGTTCCATTGTTCTGAAGCCGCGGGGTTTTTGGTTTTTCACACGTCCATCTTTTCTTCTAATGCACCACACCTTTATTTTAATGAGACCTGACGAGAGCTTTTCACCCTAAAACCCCACACGGCTTTTCACCCTAAAACCCCACACGGCTTCTCACCCTAAAACCCCACACGGCTTTTGTGCCCGAACTTCTCTTTACGTTTGTTTTTTATTCCACGTTTACTCGAGTAACAGGCGTCAGAAGCTTTACACTATATGAACCATATGACAGCTCATTAAAGTCGTGCTCTGATGTCGTTCCCTCCTCACAAACGGAGCTGGAGCTGTGGTTTGTTTCATTCACACGTTTGAGTAACTCTTCGTTATTCGTCCGTCTGCATCTGCAAACCTCAAAACGCTCTGTTCCACCTGGTGATGTCATGAAGTGGGGGTTTTCAGGTGAACGGCTTCAACTTTTACCCAACGATTCCAGGGCCGAAATTAAATATTGAAGTTTTATGGAGTTTAAAAACACAGTGAAGCACTTCCTGTAGTACTGCTACTACTTTAACTACTTTTACTACTACTTCTACTACTGCTACTTCTACTTTTACTACTTCTTTTAATACTTCTACTTTAACTACTTTTACTACTACTTCTACGACTGCTACTTCTACTTTTACTACTACTTTTAATACTTCTACTTTAACTACTTTTACTACTACTTCTACTACTGCTACTTCTACTTTTAATACTTCTACTTCTACTTTAACTACTTTTACTACTACTTATACTGCTACTACTACTTCTACTGCTACTACTACTTTTACTACTACTTTTACTACTACTTTTACTACTACTTTTACTACTACTTCTACTGCTACTACTACTTTTACTACTACTTGTAATACTTCTACTACTACTTTAACTACTTTTACTACTACTTCTACTGCTACTACTACTTCTACTTCTACTACTACTTTAACTACTTTTACTACTACTTCTCATACTACTGCTACTTCTACTTTTAATACTTCTACTTCTACTTTAACTACTATTACTACTACTTCTACTACTACTTCTACTACTACTTTAACTACTTTTACTACTACTTCTACTACTACTTTAACTACTTTTACTACTACTTTTACTACTACTTCTACTGCTACTTCTACTTTTACTACTACTTGTAATACTTCTACTACTACTTTAACTACTTTTACTACTACTTTTACTACTACTTTTACTACTACTACTACTACGACTGCTACATTTATTATTACTCCTGCTCCTCTTGAGAGCCACGCCCCTCCTGATTGGCCGGGGCCACGCCTCGGCCGGGAATGTGCCGGGCCGGGTCACTCCCTGCAGAGGGCGGAGACGCGGTGACGTGTTCAAACAAAGGAAAACACAACGTGACGCTACAAAAGGAGGATTTAAGGAGGATTTCGGAGGCACGGACGGGCTGATAAAGAGGATTGAGAAAGAGAAGGAGGTAAAGAGGTAAGGATCGGAGGCAGGGTCAGGGGTCTGGGCCGGGGATCCTAGTGGCTGAACGGGGAACAGCAGCTTTGGACTTTGAGGGATTTTCACAAACTGCTCCAGGGCAGAGCTGCGTTTATCACACCAGAAGTGACGGTGTGAAAGAAAGAAAAAAGAAAGAGTCTAAGTTAAACTATTGTGTTTTGTGTGATGGACTCGGGGCTTTTGTTGTAGTATCAGAATCAGAATGTTTTTTATTGCCATATGAGTGAACAGGTTCACAACATGAGGAAATTGCTGCGGTACTCGGAGCAGGATGTAGACAAACACTGACATGCAACAAATAAAATAGAATAAAATAAAGTAGTAGTTTGTGTAGTATTGTTTGTGTAGTATTGTTTTTGGAGCTGTAGTAGTAGTTTTTGTTGTGGTAATTGTAGTAGTTTTATAGTTTTCGTGTTTTTTGTAGTAGTAGTATTATTGGTTTTGGAGTTTTAGCAGTAGTAGTAGTTTTACTAGTAGTAGTTTTTATAGTGGTAATTGTAGTAGTTTTTGTCGTAGTAGCTGTTGTTTTTGTAGTGGTAATTGTAGTAGTTTTTGTAGTGATAGTTCTTGTAGTATATTTTGTAGTAGTTTTTGTAGTGATAGTTCTTGTAGTATATTTTGTAGTAGTTTTTATAGTTTTAGTAGTAATAGTTTTTGTAGTAGTAGTACTATTGTTTTTTGGACTTTTAGTAGTAGAAGTTTTTGTAGTAGTAGTTGTAGTAGTTTTTTTTTGTAGTAGTAGTTTTGTAGTGGTAGTTGTAGTATATTTTGTAGTAGTAGTTTTTTAGTAATAGTTGTAGTATATTTTTGAATAGTAGTTTTTGTAGTAATAGTTGTAGTATATTTTGTAGTAGTAGTTGTAAGTTTTTGTAGTAGTTTTTATAGTAGTAGTTGTAGAATATTTTGTAGTTGTAGTATATTTTGTAGTGGTAGTAGTTTTTATAGTGATAGTTGTAGTAGTTTTGTAGTAGTAGTTGCAGTATATTTTGTAGTAATAGTTTTAGTATTTGTAGTGGTAGTTCTTGGAGCAGTAATTTTTCTAGTAGTTGTAGTAGTAGCAGTAGTAGTAGTAGTAGTAGTAGTAGTTGTTGTAGCAGTAGTAGTAGTAGTAGTAGTAGTAGTTTTTGGAGTTTTACTACTACTACAGCTACTGTTATTACTTCCACCCCTGCACTTCTCTCGTGTGCTGTGTTTGTCTCCGTAGATCTTCTCAGTTAAATGGGGCAGGTCAGGCGGTCGTCATGGCGACGCTCGTGCTGTGGTCAGTGGTCACATGACCCGAGGCCCCGCCCCCCCTGAGAGACACAGGAAGTTCACATGTGCCTCTAACCTCAAGTTTCTCTTCACGTTTAGATGGATTCACAGAACTTTACACTGTGTAACTTTTCGATTTGGGGTCCGTCGCCTGTTTGTTTCCATGGATACGTCACTGCTCTGCCTGGAATGTTCCACAGTGTGACATTAAACAGCTCCGCTTTACGTTTATTCAGTCACAGGTGGTTTTAGAGCTCAAAAATAGGTAGAAAAACAGACATCCTGACACAGATCTGACCTGTAACTTGGTCCGGTTTGGTCTCCGTGGAGATGGAAAGCTTTAATGCCATGCTGTGGAACATTGCGTCACACAAAGCCCCAGAGTTTGGTGTGTATTGGCCGGAGGGAGGTGTGAACTTAAAGCGACTTCCTGTTTGAGTAAATGATCCACTGAATGTTCTGCCCATGAGGAAACGGCTTTAATCTGAACCCTGTGCGACCGTCGGGTTAATATGTGGCTGTTATCGACCACGACGACTAATGAAGGGAATAAAACTGATAAATAATAAAAGATAAACGAAATATGCAGTGTAAAATAATATAACAACAATAACAACACAGCAATAAATAATAATGATAACAATAATAATAATAAGTAAATAAAATTGATAGTAATAGTTGTATTAGTAGTAATAATGGATATATTAATTTGTATTGTATATTTATTGAATTTAACAATAATAATTAATTAAATAATAATGATAATAAATACATTCATAATTAATTGAATAATAAATAATACAATTAATATTTTCATTAATTTAATACATTTAAAAAAGGGAAATAGGAGGAAAGGAGTAAAATAAAATACTTATAATTACCCGCGTGATTGTTTTTGATCATTTTGTTGTTCATCATGTTGTATTTTGTGACTTTCTGTCTTAGTTTTTGTTTAAATTTGATTTATTCTGTGTCTAACAGTCATGTCTGAGTGTGAGTGTGTCGTTTTTCTATGTTTGTTTGAATTTATAATAGATAAATCAAATAAAAGTACAATATAAACAACCACAACAACAACAACAACAAGATTTTAGCGTAATTTCTAACATTTCCATTTCACGGTTCAGTTCAGTTTCACAATTTTGGCCTCACGATTTAGTTATTTATTTGATTTCAGAGCTTTGTTTCCGTTCTAGTGCTGCTTTTAAGAACTGTAAGAGATGTAACTCACCAACACGTGACCCTTTTTGTCCAATCTAAATGTAAAAACAAGGAAAAAATTCCCAAGGGATCGTTTTTCTCTTGTGTGCACGATCTTTTAGCACTTTTGTCTCACTGGATCTTCGCAGTATCGCACTGTTCCTCCGCTTTGTTCTTACTGAACTGGAAAAGAAACCAACTTGATTTAAAGCGAGTGCGTCCTTTCCCCAGTAACAGTCGTATTTCAGTATTTTTTGGAGCTTTTCTTACTCCTAATTTGGATGGTAGTTTTGTTTTTACTGAAGAGGAAGACTTTTTAAAAACTTCTCTATTTTAAACCCTGGGAATCTGCTGCTTTTGCCGTTCCACGATCAGTCAACTTTCAGATCTGTCAGGCTAAAATAAACATACGTTATCTGTTTTTTTATTTTTGTAACGTCATTTTGTTGTTTTGTATCACTAAAGGAGCGTAAAAGTCGCATTAAAGGTGCTGTACCTGAGTTTTTCCGTCTCAAATACGTGAAAAATAAAACAAATTCATTTAAAACGGTTTGTAGTTGTTCCTTACTTACGTTTACGTATTCAGAACATCGTAATTATTCACCAAGATGAGTTTTTAAACACTTTTCACAACTCTCTGACCTGTTTAATGTCACACTGTGGAACTGGTCTTGGTCTAGTCCTGGTCTGGTCTTGGTCTAGTCCTGTTCCAGTCCTGGTTTAGTCTTGGTTCAGTCCTCGTTCGGTGCTGATTTAGTTTTGGTGTGATCTTGGTTTAATTCGGGTCTTGTCCCGATTCAGTTCCAATCTGGTCTTGGTTCAGTCCTGTTGGAGTCCTGGTCTGGTCTTGGTCTTGTCCTGTTTCAGTCCTGGTTTAGTCCTGTACTAGTCCTAGTTTAGTCCCGGTTTTGTCCTAGTTTAGTCCTGGTTTAGTTCTGGTTTAGTTCTAGTTTTGTCCTGGTTTAGTCGTGGTTTAGTCCTTGTTTAGTCCTAGTTTAGTCCTGGTTTAGTCCTGGTTTAGTCCTGGTTTTGTCCTGTTTAGTCCTGGTTTAGTCCTAGTTTGGTCCTATTTTTTTCTTGGTTTAGTCCTGGTTTAGTCTTGGTTTAGCCCTGGTTTAGTCTTGGTTTAGTTCTGATTCTGTTCTGACTAAACCAGATCAAGTTCCAGGTCAGATCTGTGGAGAGGCGACGCCGCTCACAGTCAGAACGTCTGTTTTTCTCTGTATTTTTGAGCTCTAAAACCACCTGTGATTGAATAATGTACATTAGAGCTGTTTAATGTCACACTGTGGAACATTCCAGGCAGAGCAACGACATCTCCGTGGAAACGGGCAAACGACGGACGGACCCGCCCCAAAAAGTCACGCAGCGCAGCTTTAAAATAAACTTCACTCACCCTTGTTTTCTCTTCTTTCCGCAGAGACGGGGCCAGAAGCGAAGGGCCAGCGGCAAATCCACGAAACCGCCGCAGGAAACGGCGACGGACAAACAGGAAGTGACGTCGGCGAGCCAGGAGGTGGAGGACGTAACCACGGAACGAGAGGAGGAGGAGGAGCAGCAGCAGCGGGAGAAAGAGGAGGAGGAGGAGGAGACGACGAGTAGGCCGGAGGAGACGAGGGAGCAGGGGGTAGAGACTGGGGTGAGGAGCGAGGAGGAGGAGGAGGAGACGCCGCCGCCGCCGCGAGTGAAGATCGAGGTGGAAGACATGCTGATCAAACCTGAGCCCGAAGAAGTGGACTGCACGGTAAGACGGAGCGCTCTGATTGGTGGGTTGTTTTGGCGGGAAGGCCTCCGATTGGTGGGTCATAAATCGACTCAGGCGAACTGCACAAAAACAAGTTTGCTGAGCTTTATTTTCAGATAATGAAAGGTTTGACTCGTATATGCACGTAAACAGAGCTTTGTACAGGTGGGGAGAGAGAGGAGATGTGCAGACACAATAAATAAATACATAAAAACGGAAGGAAAACACACATTAAATTCACAAAGAGGAAGGAGAGCCACAAAATCTGGCTGCAAAATGGACCGTAATTTTACAAAAGCGCTTTTTTCCCCCTAGACCAATGGAGAAAGTAATTTTGTTTCCGTTTTATATTCGCTGTTTAACAATATTTACTGTATATCTAGTCTTGGTTCAGTCCTGTTCTAGTCCTGGTCTTAGTCTTGGTCTTGCCCTGTTTCAATCCTGGTTTGGTCCTGGTTTAGTCCAGGTTTAGTCCAGGTTTAGTCCTGTATTTGTCCTGGTTTAGACCTAGTTTAGTTCTAATTTAGTCCTGGTTTAGTCCTGGTTTAGTCCTGGTTTAGTCCTGGTTTAGTCCTGGTTCAGTCCTGGTTTAGTTCTCGTTTAGTCCTGGATTAGTCCTGGTTTAGTCCTGGTTCAGTCCTGGTTCAGTCCTGGTTTAGTTCTCGTTTAGTCCTGGATTAGTTCTACTTTTGTCCTGGTTTAGTCCTGGTTTAGTCCAAGACTAGACCAGAACTAGATCAGAACTGAATCAGGACTAATCCTGATTCAGTTCTGATCTAGTCTTGGTTCAGTCTTGTTCTAGTCCTGGTCTTAGTCTTGGTCTTTTCCTGTTTCAGTCCTGGTTTAGTCCTAGTTTAGTCCTGATTCAGTTCTGATCTAGTCTTGGTTCAGTCTTGTTCTAGTCCTGGTCTTAGTCTTGGTCTTGTCCTGTTTCAGTCCTGGTTTAGTCCTGGTTTAGTCCTGGTTTTGTCCTGGTTTAGTCTTAATTTGGTCCTAGTTTCATCCTGGTTTAGTCCTAGTTTAGTCCTGATTCAGTTCTGATCTAGTCTCGGTCTTAGTCTTGGTCTTGTCCTGTTTCAGTCCTGGTTTAGTCCTGGTTTAGTCCTGATTTAATCCTGGTTTTGTCCTGGTTTAGTTATTTTTGAGCTTTAAACCCCACTTGTGACTGAACATAAAGTAAAGCTGTTTAAAGTCACACTGTGGAACATTCCAGGCAGAGCAGTGACGTATCCGTAGAAACAAGCAGGCGACGGACCCCCGAAGCTGAAAGTTACACAGTGCGGCTTTTAAACGGTGCAAATATGTGTCGGTTCAGCTGCTTCGGCGTCTCTCTGGGAGGCTGTCAGTGTGACTGTGGCTGGGCGGGGCTGCAGCTCTGTGGGGAAGTGGGGCAGTTGGGGTGGGGGGTTGGGGGTGGGTGGGGCAGTTGGGGTGGGGGTGGTGGTGTGGATATGGGTGGGGGCAGGGCGTGGTGCCTCACCATGTGTTTGAGAGCAGAACCCAGCCTAAAAGTGCAGGTTTTGTGAGTTAAACGTGTGAAGGAAACGAAACACATTATAAAACAGATCAGAGAATTTTATATTTCCTCCGACTTTGGTTCACTTCAACTTTTCCTTTTTTAGGAACCATAGACCAGAGTTTATAGAAATGGACATTAATCATGACTGGAGTTATTTCATGATTTTATTTCGTGGCCTTGTTGTTCCTTTAGTAGTTTCTCAGGTCTAATTATAGTATTTTATTTATTTCATTTGTATTATTTATATTTGTTACACTAGGTCTAGGTCTAAGACTAGGTCTAAAGTGATCTAAGTCGAGGTCTGTCTGTCTAAGTCTAGGTCTAAAACTAGGTCTAAGTCTAGGTTTAGTTCTAAGTCTAGATCTGTTTAAATCTAGGTTTGTTTCAGTCTAGGTTTAAGTTAGATCTAAGTCTAGGTTCAAGTCTGTGCCTAAGTCTAAGTCTAAGTCTAGGTCTGTTTAGGTCTAGGTCCAAGTCTA
>CM068352.1:38457990-38617990 GCA_034769755.1 Odontamblyopus lacepedii
CTGTGGAAAAGTCTGTGTTATTATATAAAATATGAATCAAAAGCAAATTACTGAAGACTGAAACAGACTTTTCCTCAGCTTGAGATCGTTTAGCGTCACTAGTTTTGTGGAGTTTTGCTGCTTCAGCTGAGCAGAAATGATGTCCTATAATTACAGCAGAAATAATAATGAATAATTTTAGAAATAAACTCGCACAAATAAAAATTGTCACAGCACAAACCAAATACAAACGTTTTCTGTAATTTTCTTCCTGTTTTGAGGCTGTTTCACATTCTGAGGTTCTGGACGACGTCATCGGCCCAAAATAAAACTGCAAATATCTTAAGAACCAGAATCGCACAAACAAAACTTTTTGCAGCACAAACGAAGCACAAACGATTGACACAGTTTTTGTGTAGGTTTGAGTTTGACGGGGGCGACTTCACGGAGGTAAACGACAGAACTCCAGCACAGGGAGGAAAAGAGGAAAAGAGTAAAGGCGCACTCACACTAAGACCCTAGAACCGTGTCGCTGAGTCCTGCACCGGGTCGGGTACCCAGTTGCCGAAACGGGCGGGTTTTAATGTTCTGTAATTTTCCGGGCGGGTAGTGGTTACACACGGGCGGGTCGGGTGAATCAGTGCACAGGGTGTGAGCATAGGCCGTGTATATGAGTGGACATAGCTAAAGCGTTAGCTGTGGCCTCGTCATTTTGGTCTTAAAATGTTCGTATGAAGCCGCGACGCAGGATCCTCAATTTATCATTTCTCTGTTTTGTTCCTAAATCAAGATCTGAACATAAATAACGGACCAATCAGATGCCTTCATTCCCCGAGGTCCCTCCCCCTAGCGTTAGCAACAGGTTTGATTGACAGCTAATGCGTTTTGTTGCTAAGTAAGTTCCCTTCCCGCTTTCCTGCCCCGATTTTTGAAATAAAATGACAAAATATCTCAAACAATTACAATAGTTAACGTTACTAGAATCTAAACTAGCAGAATTTAACTCGCAAAAAGTAAAGTGAATTTCGTTAAATTGCGACTCTATTGTTGTTCGCACGTAACAGAACATACAACATAAATCAATGACTTAAAACTATTTAAAGTTTGATGATAAAAGCTCAAAGTTTCCTCATTATTCTGCAGAATCAGTAAATCCAGTGGTTCGTGCAGGTGCAGAGTGTCTCTGCTCTGAGGAGGGCGGCACATTTAACCTCCTCAATCCTGATTGGCTCTTGTGGTTGCTATGATACTCGTGGTCGGATTTCCAAATATGGAGCCTGTAACCGTGGCAACAGAACGCAGCAGAAACCTGGACTGAGGACGATAAACTGTTCCTGCACAGTGACCTCTGTTAGATAAAATTAAGGCTTTTATTTTGTGTTAAACTGAATCAGTTGTTTTTTTAAATTGTTTGTTTGGTTGTTATTGTGATATTTAGGGCTCAGGTGGAGCGAAATGTTTAGCCCACCTGTTTGTATCGTATGAGTGTCATCAGCGCACACAGGGGTCGTATTGTGTTCAGATTCTGGACAAGAACTCACTGTATGGAAACAAACATCAGAATTTTAACAATATTCATTTTACTTGCCCCCATCTGTATTAAATAACTTTGATCTATAAAATGCTGTGATGTCATCTGAAAACCAGCAGTAGTAAAGTCATGCTTGTGTGTGACTTTTATCAAAAATGTGTGTGTGGGTGTGTGTGGTCCTGAAACATATTAGCATGACGATTTTATTCTCGCTGTTTTTTATTTTACTTTATTTAATATTTTTGCTGTGCTTTTTTGGGACTACACCTTCTTGAAAAACATCTCTCGCCTGGTTTGGAGAGAGCTAGTTGTGTTTTAAAGTTTTCTGACTTTTATTAAAAAGTTGAACTGTGTGTGTGTGTGTGTGTGTCTTATCATAGACATTATAAATACAGCTAAACAAGCACGTCATAAACAAGCGATAATAGCTCCATAATAATAGCTTTTATAGTTCTCGGGCTTTTAGCATTTCCTGATATCACAAATACACATCTAATTGGCCCTTAAACACACAATTTTGATATTTTACTACTGCTAAAAGCTTCAAAACACTTCAAAACATGTTAATGTACATGTCTGCCTTTTTTAAAACCACTTCTCGCTTCTGTAATACGCACACGAGACCTGTAACGGCTAACGCAAAACAACTAAAACACATAATACTGTCGACCAAACTTAAAAACAACCTGATTGGTTACAAAGTCTGTCAATCAAACACCCAGTAGAAATAGATTTTAGATTTAGATTTTTAGAGAAATTCAATTCGTCAACTGGACAAAAGTTATTTAGTCAAATAAGTTTTGCAGCTCATCCAAGCTGCTGCTTCAGTTCTGCTCAGACGCTGGAGGACACTGCTGTAAATCTGAGGAGGAACTAACTACTCTGAAAGTACTAATACCCGGACAAACGCACCAAAGCTTTAGGCGTTTATACCGGACAAACGCACCAAAGCTTTAGGCGTTTATACCGGACAAACGCACCAAAGCTTTAGGCGTTTATACCGGACAAACGCACCAAAGTTTTAGGCGTTTATACCGGACAAACGCACCAAAGTTTTAGGCGTTTATACCGGACAAACGCACCAAAGCTTTAGACGTTCATACCGGACAAACGCACCAAAGCTTTAGGCGTTTATACCGGACAAACGCACCAAAGCTTTAGGCGTTTATACCGGACAAACGCACCAAAGCTTTAGGCGTTTATACCGGACAAACGCGCAAAGCTTTAGGCGTTTATACCGGACAAACGCACCAAAGCTTTAGGCGTTTATACCGGACAAACGCACCAAAGCTTTAGGCGTTTATACCGGACAAACGCACCAGAGCTTTAGGCGTTTATACCGGACAAACGCACCAAAGCTTTAGGCGTTTATACCGGACAAACGCACCAAAGCTTTAGGCGTTTATACCGGACAAACGCACCAAAGGTTTAGGCGTTTATACCGGACAAACGCACCAAAGCTTTAGGCGTTTATACCGGACAAACGCACCAAAGCTTTAGATGTTTATACCAGACAAACGCACCAAAGCTTTAGACGTTTATACCGGACAAACGCACCAAAGCTTTAGGCGTTTATACCGGACAAACGCACCAAAGCTTTAGGCGTTTATACCGGACAAACGCACCAGAGCTTTAGGCGTTTATACCGGACAAACGCACCAAATCTTTAGACGTTTATACCGGACAAACGCACCAGAGCTTTAGGCGTTTATACCGGACAAACGCACCAAAGCTTTAGGCGTTTATACCGGACAAACGCACCAAAGTTTTAGGCGTTTATACCGGACAAACGCACCAAAGTTTTAGCCGTTTATACCGGACAAACGCACCAAATCTTTAGACGTTTATACCGGACAAACGCACCAGAGCTTTAGGCGTTTATACCGGACAAACGCACCAAAGCTTTAGGCGTTTATACCGGACAAACGCACCAAAGCTTTAGGCGTTTATACCGGACAAACGCACCAAAGGTTTAGGCGTTTATACCGGACAAACGCACCAAAGTTTTAGGCGTTTATACCGGACAAACGCACCAAAGCTTTAGGCGTTTATACCGGACAAACGCACCAAAGCTTTAGGCGTTTATACCGGACAAACGCACCAAAGTTTTAGGCGTTTATACCGGACAAACGCACCAAAGCTTTAGGCGTTTATACCGGACAAACGCACCAAAGCTTTAGGCGTTTATACCGGACAAACGCACCAAAGCTTTAGGCGTTTATACCGGACAAACGCACCAAAGCTTTAGGCGTTTATACCGGACAAACGCACCAAAGCTTTAGACGTTTATACCGGACAAACGCACCAAAGCTTTAGGGTGGATCTGTGCTCGGACGCGGCTCTGAAGTCCTCGTGTGAGTGCAGCCTAAGGGAGAAAGGGAGCGAGGACAGAGGAAATGAGGAAGTGCAGATCTGGAGAGGCGTAGGGCGTGTGAAGGACTGAAGTAACTGAGACGAGGAGGGATGGGGAGAGGGAGAGGCGGATGATGTCATGTTTTTGGGCACTACTGGAGTTTTGCACCGATGTCGTGCACTAACATTTTTACAGAAGGCGTGGGGGGAGTTTGGTGGATTTTTGGGGTCGAGTGAAACGTGTAATACGCCTTTTTGAGTCAGTCTTGAGTATTAAAGGTCCTAGATTACGCCAAACTGACTCTTGTGAGCTTTAAGTCATGTTATAATGTTGTTTCCTTCTCAAAAACAGACCTGGAGCTGTGTTTGTTTCGTTCACACATGTTTGAGTAACTTTATTATTAGAGAACAAAGACTAAAACTTATTTACCAGGTTAATTAATATGTTGTTTTGGGTGAAATTAGCATTTTCAAAACAATAAAAGGAAACGTGATCTAAATATGTCAAATTATATCACTACTACTACTACTGCTACTACTACTACTACTACTGCTACTGCTACTGCTACTGCTACTGCTACTGCTACTGCTACTGCTACTACTGCTACTGCTACTGCTACTGCTACTGCTACTGCTACTACTACTACTGCTACTACTACTACTACTGCTACTACTACTACTACTACTACTACTACTGCTACTGCTACTACTACTACTACTACTACTACTACTACTACTACTACTGCTACTATTACTACTACTACTACTACTACTACTACTACTGCTACTACTACTATTACTGCCACCTCTAATGCTAATGCTGGTGGTCAGTTTGCTTCCAGCTCTAATCCGTGCATATTGTCGTTGTGTCTTTATGTCTTTGTCTGGAATGTTCCACAGTACGGCATTAAACCTTTCTATCTCCACGGAGACCAAACCAGACCGAGTTACAGGGCACGTCTGTGGAGAGGCGACTCCGCTCACAGTCAGAACGCCTGTTGTTCTAGGTATTTTTGAGCTATAAAACCACCTGTGACTGAATAAATGCAAAGTGGAGCTGTTTTTAATGTCACACTGTGGAACATTCCAGGCCGAGCAGTGACATATCCACAGAAACAAGAAGCAGATGACGGACGTTTCAACCCACAAAGTTACACAGTGCGGCTTTAAGTGTGCTCATATTTGCTCTCAACTGTCTGGAATAAGTGAGAACAAAAACCTCTGTGTTTGAGTTTGAGTCTCTGCTCCTTTTGTCAACACCCGATCGTCCATTAATTTATCACCACTTCTCTGTGACATCAGGGTGAACTGTGCAGTCGTAGGGAGTATTATCTGTTACATAAGTGTGAGTTGTGCAGTTGTAGGGAGTATTATCTGTGACAGCCTCTTTCTAAGTACATCCGTTATGAATTATTCTCTACAGGTTAATAATAAATCAATAGAGGATCAATAAAGTAGTTTTGGTGTTTGCTCGGTGTGAATCATTTATGGGCGTGTGGTGAGGTACAATTTCCACAGGACCATAAATAAACTGTGGTTATCAAGTTCCCGATTTTATTTTAACTGTTTTTTAAATTTTACTTTATTTCATATTTTTGCTGTAGCGATGCTTTTCAGGACCACGGCTTCCTCGATAAACGTATCTCGCCTCGTTTCGGCTTTTGAGCTAGTTGTGCCTTTTAAAGTTTTACGGCTTTTATTAAAAACGTTGAACTTTGTGCGTCCGTGCGTGTGGTCCTGAAACGTAAAAAAACCCCCGAAAAATTATTAATTATAATGCACTCTAAACAAGCACGTCGTAAACAAGCGATAATAGCTCCGTAATAATAGCTTTTATAGTTCTCGGGCTCTTAGCATTTCCTGATATCACAAATACACATCTAATTGGCCCTTAAACACACATTTTCGATATTTTACGACTGCTAAAAGCTTCAAAACACTTCAAAAGGTGTTAATGTACATGTCTGCCCTTTTTAAAACCACTTCTCGCTTCTGTAATACGCACACGAGACCTGTAACCAAGAGCAACGGCTAACGCAAAACAACTAAAACACGAAACTTAAAAAACGACCAGACTGGTTACGAAGTCTGTCAATCGAACACCCAGAAATAAATTATGTCTTGGTCCGAATTCTGGAGGACGCTGCCTTAAATCAGCCTGAAACAGAGGGACTAACTACGATGAAATAGCTCTGAAACTAAGACCCAGCTTGTTTTCTGTCTGATTCTGCCCTTTACGCATCATGTCCTTCAGCCCGTCGCCGGTACTTTACTCCATTTTTTTTATCCGATCCAAACGTGAAGACTTCGGAAAACAATCTCGTGGTAATTTTGTCTCGATCTTGCGGCGCGTGATCTTGGTCCTGGTTTAGACTTGTTTTAGTCCTTTTTTAGTCCTGTTTTAGTCTTGTTTTAATCCCGTTGTAGTCCTTTTTAGTCTTTTTTTTTTGTCCTGGTTTGGTCCTGTTTTAGTCCTTTTTTAGTCCAGTTTTTGTCCTGTTTTAGTCCTGGTTTAGTCCAGTTTTAGTCCAGTTTTAGTCCAGTTTTAGTCCAGTTTTATTCCTGTTTTATTCCTGTTTTAGTCTTGTTTTAGTCTTGTTTTAGTCCTTTTTTAGTCCTGTTCTAGTCCTGGTTTAGTCCAGTTTTAGTCCTGCTTTAGTCCAGTTTTAGTCCTGCTTTAGTCCAGTTTTAGTTCTGGTTTAGTCCTATTTTAGTCCAGTTCAATCCAGTTTTAGTCCTGCTTTAGTCCAGTTTTAGTAGAGTTTTATTTTTGGTTTAGTCCAGTTTTAGTCCTGGTTTAGCCCTGGTTTAGTCCTTTTTTTTTATTCAGTTTAGTCCTGTTTTAGCTCTGGTTTAGTCCTTTTTTAGCCCAGTTCAGTCCTGGTTTAGTCCTGGTTTGCTTCTCCAAAGCCCAAAATGCTCCGCTCCACCTTGTGATGTCACTAATGTCTCCATGAAGGTGTGCACATTAGCATGCTAGTTGTTGGTTTCGAGGGGCTTGTCTGAACTTGTTGGATCCGGGATTTCTTCTCCAAATGGAAATAGGTCAAAAGGTCAAATGAATGTCCGTCAGTGCGGCTTTAAATGTCACAAACAGACCTGGGGTTGTGTTTTGTTTCATTCACACACGTTTAACACCTTAAATCCAGCTTTATTACGCTGAAATCTGTCAGAAAACACGACTCCAGGTGTGTTTTTGAGGCGGTCGCAGCATTAAAACCCGTCGTAAAGCTCACGAGAGTCCGTTTTGTGTGATATCGGGCAGTAAAGTGTGGATCCTGAGCGGACGTGCGGCGCTGTGTGGACGCCAGGGTCGTATTTGCATCATGTAAAACGCACAGTTACAGACGGGAAGCTGCTTTGTATAGAGTTTGAAGTGGTGTTTGTTTATGGTGGTTCTGTGTTTAAAGTGAGGGGGAAATCTGTCACCATCGCACTCTGAGACGTAAAGCCAATGAAAAAATAACTTTAAAGGTCCCGTATTACGCAAAAATGGCTCTTTAGCTTTAAGATGAATGAATGGGAACGATGTTATTTCATTAAAACAGACCTGGGGTTGTGTTTTGTTTCAGTGGCACATGTTTTAGTCCAGTTTTAGTCTGGTTTTAGTCTGGTTTTAGTCCTATTTTAGTCCAGTTTTACTCTTGGTTTAGTCCCGCTTCAGTCCTGTTTTAGTTCAGTTTTAATCCTGTTTCAGTCCTGTGTTAGTCCAGATTTTGTCCTGTGTTAGTCCAGTTTTAGTCCTATTTTAGTCCAGTTTTAGTCCGGGTTTAGTCCAATTTTTGTCCTGTTTTAGTCCTGAGTCAGTCCTAGTTTCATCCTGGTTTAGTGCTGCTTTACTCCAGTTTTAGTCCAGTTTTAGTCTAGGTTTAATGCTGCTTCAGTCCTGTATTAGTTCAGTTTTATTCCTATTTTAGTCCAGTTTTAATCCTGCTTCAGTCCTCTGTTAGTCCAGATTTTGTCCTGTGTTAGTCCAGTTTTAATCCAGTTTAAGTCCCGCTTCAGTCCATCTTTAGTCCAGTTTTTGTCCTGGTTTAGTCCTGTTTTATTTCAGGTTTAGTCCTTTTTTTTTAGCCCAGTTCACTGGTTTAGTCCTGGTTTGGTTCTCCAAAGCCCAAAATGCTCTGTTCCACCTGGTGATGTCATGAAGCGGTTATTTTCAAGTGAACATCTTAAAGTTTAGGCATTCAAAAACACAATGGAGCACTTCCTGTACTACCACGTGACATCACCAGGTGGAACAGAGGATTTTGGGCTTTGGAGAACCAAACCAGGACTAAACCAGGACTAAAACTGGACTAGTGTTTCTGTCGGTGTGCAGAGTTTGTGTGTTAAATGAACCCAAACACAACTAGCGTAATGTGGCCCCTTTAAAGATGTAAAAAGTGTTGAGCTTTCAGAAGATCTTAAAACATTTTTGTCTTTGTATGCACTGTGTCACTATGGTAACTGCCTACACCCCGCCATAGACATACATGTAGAGCACCCCCCAGCTCGATGTCACTGCAAAGCCACTGGCAGCAAATCAGAAGGTATCGTGTTATAAAACGCAGTGGAATTTGTGGGTTTTCCAGACGCCTTCTCTGGCTGCTTTGTCTTTTGAGTCGTTTCTGGGTGGGGCGGACTCTGGCCTGGGTGGGGCCGGCCTCACGGTTGTGTTCTGTTCGGGTGGAGGGAGATCGGGCTCACGGTTGTGTTTGGGCGGAGGGAGATCGGGCTCACGGTTGTGTTCGGGCGGAGGGAGATCGGGCTCACGGTTGTGTTTGGGCGGAGGGAGATCGGGCTCACGGTTATGTTCTGGCGGAGGGAGATTGGGCTCACGGTTGCGTTCTGGCGGAGGGAGATTGGGCTCACGGTTGCGTTCTGGCGGAGGGAGATCGGGCTCACGGTTGTGTTCGGGCGGAGGGAGATCGGGCTCACGGTTGCGTTCGGGGGGAGGGAGATTGGGCTCACGGTTGCGTTCTGGCGGAGGGAGATCGGGCTCACGGTTGCGTTCGGGGGGAGGGAGATCGGGCTCAAGGTTGTGTTCGGGCGGAGGGAGATCGGGCTCAAGGTTGTGTTCGGGCGGAGGGAGATCGGGCTCACGGTTGCGTTCGGGGGGAGGGAGATTGGGCTCACGGTTGCGTTCTGGCGGAGGGAGATCGGGCTCACGGTTGCGTTCGGGGGGAGGGAGATCGGGCTCACGGTTGTGTTCGGGCGGAGGGAGATCGGGCTCACGGGGGCGTTCGGGGGGAGGGAGATCGGGCTCACGGTTGTTTCGGGCGGAGGGAGATCGGGCTCACGGTTGCGTTCGGGGGGAGGGAGATCGGGCTCACGGTTGTGTTTGGGCGGAGGGAGATCGGGCTCACGGTTGTGTTCGGGCGGAGGGAGATCGGGCTCACGGTTGTGTTCGGGCGGAGGGAGATCGGGCTCACGGTTGTGTTCGGGCGGAGGGAGATCGGGCTCACGGTTGTGTTCGGGCGGAGGGAGATCGGGCTCACGGTTGCGTTCGGGCGGAGGGAGTTTTCAGGGTGTGGGTGTGAGAGACGGATCATTTCTTGACTCATCTGTTGATTTTATTGCACTTTTTAACCAGCCACAAACTGTAATCCAATATTTCTCTGTTTTTGTATTATTTAAAAGCACCATACCGGATTTTTACTGTCTTAAAAAAAGCGTAAAACGAACTTACTTGAATTTAAAGGTCTTCTATATTCCGCAGAACTGACTCTGGTGAGCTTTAAGTCGTGCTCAAAAACAGACCTGGAGCTGTGTTTTGTTTAGTTCTGTCAAACGATTTAATCCCACAGTTTATTCTGAACGCTCCTCTGGGGAAAGTGCGGATGGTCCTGAAGGCGGCGCAGGTGATTAGGTCAGTGATCAGGTCCATACGCCGATGACTGGAGCTCAGCGGTGAATTTCTCTGCAAAAAAACTGCCCCACGGGACTTTAGATAAACTAAGGCAGTTTGCAGATGTCGCAGCGATGAACTCTCTTTCCACAGAAGCACAACAAGTTTAAAAAAATAAGAAAAATGAAGTCAGATATCCTTTATTTGTCCCACAATGGGGAACTTTCATTGTTGCAACACACAGTTAAGAGAACAGCAAGAAAACAGTTGCAGCAATAGAAGTACAGAATTACTTAAAAATAGACAAACTCTATAAAGATAAGGATTATAAAATAAAATAAACTTCTATATACAATAAATTGCTGTCTGAATACAGTGGCTACAGTTTGTACAGTATAAATATCGTAAAATCTTTAAAGTGGCTACAGTATCTTACGGTAATAAATACATTTGTAATGGGTAAAGTGACTGCTGGACGTCTTAAAACAGCGTCTTAAAGCAAAACACGTGTTTGATTCAGCGGCAACGACGATACTCGGACCAACGACGAGCCGAGCGCGACAAACAACAGCAACAAAACTAACAGTGATAGAAAACTGTCCAGAATATCACTTTTTCATAATAAATTGCATTTTTGTCGAAATATTTTGGTCTTTTTTGAAGAATAATTAACGTGATTAATCAAAATTCTAAAGTGTGATTCATCTGATTTACGGAATTGTTTTTCAGCACCAATAAAAACTTTAATGATTGATCAAAAATGAACCGTTTATTCTCCTGAAAACTGATGAAGAGACTTTAATCAAATGCCGTCGCCACTGTGCACCATATGAAACGCTTCCAGTTTATTCTGTGGAGAAGAGAGGTTTTCACAACATGGCGACAGTTTTGGATGCTGCTGTACGGTCGAATCAAATCAAGTTTTTTATTTAAAAATCTAAGATGTTTTGGTGGGGAAAACGGCCTCAGCTCGACCGTGTGCCCGTCTCTACCAAACAATATTCTGTCCAAAACAGACTTTCTGTGGGTAAAGATTTGCACATTTTCGTTGTTTCCAGTTTGAAATCTCTGCGCTCCGAACAGGAAGTGACCGCGGGCGGCTTCTGGCTCCACCCGCTCTGGCTCCAGTTCTCTTCACACTGAAAGTCCGTGGCTCTTTCTCTGTCACTGCTGCTCAGATTCGTGATTTTGGTCTTAAGTGTTTGTGGGTTTTATTCGGTCTCGGCCCTCGGCTCTTTGTTCAGTCTGTGGGTTTTGCTCAGACTCGGTCTGGACTCGGTCTGGACTCGGTCTGGGTGGGGCCCGTCTGCGAGCTCTGGGTGTGGACGTGTTTGGCCTTTGGAGGGAGTGGGGAGAATGTGCAGAGGACGAGGAATTCAGGGGCTTCGTTTAGTCCTGGTTCAGTCCAGGTTTAGTCCAGGTTTAGTCCTGCTTTAATCCGGGTTCAATCCCTGCTTTAGTTCTGTTCAGTCCTGCTCTAGTCCTGGTTTAGTCCTGGTTTAGTCCTGCTTTAGTCTTGGTTCAGTCCTGCTTTAGTCTGGGTTCAGTCCTGGTTTAGTCCAATTCTAGTCCTTGTTTAGTCCTGCTCTAGTCCAGTCCTGCTTTAGTCCTGCTCTAGTCCTGCTCTAGTCCAGTCCTAGTCCAGTCCTGTTTCTGCAGGTCCTGTGGCCCTAGTCCAGTCCTAGTCCAGTCCTAGTCCAGTCCTGGTCCAGTTTCCTTAGGCCCTGTTGCTCTAGTCCTGTCTAGTCCAGTTCTAGTCCAGTCCTGGTCCAGTTCTAGTCCAGTCCTGGTCCAGTCCTGGTCCAGTCCCGGCCCTGTGGCTCCAGCTGCTCTCGGCCTCGTCTCTTCTCGTCTCTTTTGTGCAGGATCTATTTCAGCAGTGGCAGGTGCAGCTCGAAACTCACACCCACGATTCTTATCTGTGTCAGGACCCGGCTCCGGCTCCGGGCCCGGACTTTATCTGTGTCAGGACCCGGCTCCGGCTCCGGGCCCGGACTTTATCTGTGTCAGGACCCGGCTCCGGCCCCGGGCCCGGACTTTATCTGTGTCAGGACCCGGCTCCGGCCCCGGGCCCGGACTTTATCTGTGTCAGGACCCGGCTCCGGCTCCGGCTCCGGGTCCGGACTTTATCTGTGTCAGGACCCGGCTCCGGCTCCGGGCCCGGACTTTATCTGTGTCAGGACCCGGCTCCGGCTCCGGGCCCGGACTTTATCTGTGTCAGGACCCGGCTCCGGCTCCGGGCCCGGACTTTATCTGTGTCAGGACCCGGCTCCGGCTCCGGGCCCGGACTTTTACACCGCATCCTGTTATCGAGTTTACGTCTAATTTATTTAACCAAACCAACGACTTCCTGAGTCACATGAGGATTTTATTGTGTATTTATATGTAAATGAAGTCTAATATTTCACTGTTTCTCAATTATTATCAGTCCTGCTTTAGTCCTGCTTTAGTCCTAGTTTAGTCCTTCTTAAATCCAGATGTAGTCCTGCTTTAGTCCTGCTTTAGTCCTGTTTCAGCCCTGGTTTAGTCCTGGTCTAGTCTTGACTCAGTCCTGGTTTAGTTCTGGTCTAGTCCTGATTCACTTCCGGTCTGGTCTTAGTGTAGTCCTGTTCTAATCCTGGTTTAATCCTGTTCCAGTCCTGGTTTAGTCCTATTGTAGCCCTGTTTTAGTCACGTTTTAGTCCTGCTTTAGTCCTGGTTTAGACCTGGTTTAGTCCTGGTTTAGTCCTGGTTTAGTCCTGGTTTAATCCTGGTTTAGTCCTGATTCAACCTTGGCTTAGTCCTGGTTTAATCCTGGTTCAGCCCTGTTGTAGACCTGGTTTAGTTCTTGTTTAGTCCCGTTTTAGTCCTGCTTTAGTCTTGGTTTAGTCCTGCTGTAGTCTCGGTTTAGTCCGGCTTTAGTCCTGGTCCTAATTCTGACTTCTTAGAGCTGTTTAAACCTCAGCGTCCTGTTATAATCAAATTTATTTCTAATTTATCCTGACAAACTCTCCCTGATTTTTTTCCCTTGAACATCTCATTTTCCGAATTATCGATAAATCACAGTAGATTTTCCTCTCTTTTAGTATTGGTACAGCTCTGCTCCACCCGGTGATGTCATGAAGTGGTCGATTTCGAGATTGACGCGACATTAGGAGATCAGAGAATCACTTTTAAACGTTCACTTCTGCTCCACTTCTGGGTTATTTTATTTTTAGTTTGGTGATGTTGCTTCTCGTCGTGGTTTCACTTTGTTTCTCGTCTTCTCGTTTTTACTGCAGGTTGTGTCAGTTCAGTTTGTGCGTTTTCGTTGATTTTATTTCTAATCCGGTCGCAGGAATTAACAGTGTCCCATTTTACGCCGAGAACTGAATCTCATTAAAGAAATAATTTGAAAGCCTTTTGTTTTGTTGTAAAATTTGAATAAAGTTTTTCCTGTTTGTGTTTTCGTTTTAAGTC
This sequence comes from Odontamblyopus lacepedii, assembly GCA_034769755.1. NCBI lineage: Eukaryota > Metazoa > Chordata > Actinopteri > Gobiiformes > Gobiidae > Odontamblyopus > Odontamblyopus lacepedii. The sequence goes on from CM068352.1 coordinate 38,471,121, forward strand.
CTGCTTTACTTGGAGCTGATCTTGGTTTAGTCCCGGTATAATCCTGGTTTTGGTTCATATTTTGTCCCAGTCTAGTTTGGGGCTATGGTTAATCCTGGTCTAGTCCTGGTTTAGTCCTGATTCAGTCCTTGTTTAGTCCTGATTTAGTCCTGGTTCAGTCCTGGTTTAGACCTGGTTTAGTCCTGGTTTAGACCTGGTTCAGTCCTGGTTCAGTCCTGGTTTAGTTCTGGTTTAGTCCTGGTTCAGTCCTGGTGTTGTCCTGGTTTAGCCCTGGTTTAGTCCTGGTTTAGTCCTGGTTTAGTCCGGTTCAGTCCTGGTTTAGTCCTGGTTTAGTCCTGGTTTAGGCCTGGTTCAGTCCTGGTTCAGTCCTGGTTCAGTCCTGGTTTAGACCTGGTTTAGTCCTGGTTTAGTCCTGGTTTAGTCCTGGTTCAGTCCTGGTTTAGACCTGGTTTAGACCTGGTTTAGTCCTGGTTTAGTCCTGGTTTAGTCCTGGTTTAGTCCTGGTTTAGACCTGGTTTAGTCCTGGTTTAGTCCTGGTTTAGTCCTGGTTCAGTCCTGGTTTAGACCTGGTTTAGTCCTGGTTTAGTCCTGGTTTAGACCTGGTTCAGTCCTGGTTCAGTCCTGGTTTAGTCCTGCTTTAGTCCTGGTTCACTCCTGGTTCAGTCCTGGTTCAGTCCTGGTTTAGTCCTGGTTTAGACCTGGTTCAGTCCTGGTTCAGTCCTGGTTTAGTCCTGGTTTAGTCCTGGTTCAGTCCTGGTGTTGTCCTGGTTTAGCCCTGGTTTAGTCCTGGTTTAGTCCTGGTTTAGTCCGGTTCAGTCCTGGTTTAGTCCTGGTTTAGGCCTGGTTTAGGCCTGGTTCAGTCCTGGTTCAGTCCTGGTTCAGTCCTGGTTTAGACCTGGTTTAGTCCTGGTTTAGTCCTGGTTTAGTCCTGGTTCAGTCCTGGTTTAGACCTGGTTTAGACCTGGTTTAGTCCTGGTTTAGTCCTGGTTTAGTCCTGGTTTAGTCCTGGTTTAGTCCTGGTTTAGACCTGGTTTAGACCTGGTTTAGACCTGGTTTAGTCCTGGTTTAGTCCTGGTTTAGTCCTGTTTTAGACCTGGTTCAGTCCTGGTTTAGACCTGGTTCAGACCTGGTTTAGACCTGGTTTAGTCCTGGTTTAGTCCTGGTTCAGTCCTGGTTTAGACCTGGTTTAGTCCTGTTTTAGACCTGGTTCAGTCCTGGTTTAGTCCTGGTTTAGTCCTGGTGTAGTCCTGGTTTAGACCTGGTTTAGTCCTGGTTTAGTCCTGGTTCAGTCCTGGTTTAGTCCTGGTTTAGTCCTGGTGTAGTCCTGGTTTAGTCCTGGTTTAGTCCTGTTGGAGTCTGGGGATGATGCGGTGGAGGAAGTGGGCGGGAAAAGCCCTCGTCTCCATGGAAACTGGAGCCGTCAGCTGATCCGAGCGCTCAGCCTTTGTTTGGAGTCACACCCTGCTCCGGTACTAGACCAGGACTAAACCAGGTCTAAACCGGGTCTAAACCGGGTCTAAACCGGGACTAAACCAGGACTAAACCAGGACTAAACCAGGTCTAAACCAGGACTAAACCAGGACTAAACCAGGACTGAACCAGGACTAAACCAGAGGCCGGGAGTCTGACCCTAAACCTCGTTTAAACGTCTCTATACCGTGTGAGAATTGCGGCTGCCGCTTCAAAAACAGACCCGGAGTTGTGATTATTTTTTAATTTTTTTATCCGAACGTGTTCAAAATGCGCCGTTCCACCTCGTGATGTCATGAAGTGGTAGTTTTAAAGTGAACAGCTCCTTTTACCTTCGGTTTAAGCAGAAAATAGAGCAGAAAATACTGTAAATATGAGGAAAAATATGAGGAAAAGTCTGAGGAAAAATACTGCAGTCCTGGATTAGTCCTGGTCTGGTCTTCACCTAGTCCTGTTTCAGTCCTGGTTTAGTCCTGGTCTGGTCTCGGTCTTGTCCTGTTTAAGTTTCGGCTTAGTCCTGGTCTAGTCCTGGTTTAGTCCTGGTCTGGTATTGGTCTAATTCTGGTTTAGTCCTTGTCTGGTCTTGATCTAGTCCTGTTCTAGTACTGGTTTAATCCTGTCTCAGTCTTGGTCTAGTCCTGCTTCAGTCTTTGTTCCTGTTCAGTCCTGTTCCAGTCCTGGTTTAGGCCTGGTCTAGTCTTGGTTTGGTCCTGGTCTAGTCCTGTTCTAGTCCGGGTCTGGTCTTGATCTACTTCTGTTTGTGTCCTGGTTTAGTCCTGGCCCAGTCCTGGTCTAGTCCTGGTCTAGTCCTGGTCTAGTCCTGGTCTGGTCTTGGTCTAATCCTGTTCCAGGACTGGTATAATCCTGGTTTTGTCCTTATTTAGGTCTGATCTTGGTCTCTGGACTAAACCAGAACTGAAACAGAACTAGACCAAGACTAGACCAGGACTAGACCAGGACTAGACCAGGACTAGACCAGGACTAGACCAAGACTAGACCAGGACTAGACCAGGACTAGACCAAGACTAGACCAGGACTGAATCAGGACTAGAGCTTGAACCAAACCGATATTACACCTCAACTAAATCCGCACTGAACAAGGACTGAACCAAGACTAGTTTGGTCCAGTTCCAGTCCCGGGTCTAGTCCTGATCCAGTTCTGACCAAACCGGACCGAGTTCCAGGTCAGATCTGTGGAGAGGCGACGCCGCTCACAGCCAGAATCTCTGTTTTTTTAGGTATTTTTGAGCTCTAAAACCACCTGTAATTGAAGTAAATCTGTTTAAAATCACACTGTGGAACATTCCAGGCACGGCAACGACGTATCCATGGAAACAAGCAGCTGAAAAGTTACACAATGCACGAACAAACCCACACCTCTGTAGCGTAATCGGCAGCGTTCGGGGCCTGTGCCGGTCCGGTCTTGTCGCCGTCCACACTGCGCTCATTGTTTTCTGTCTTTTTTTCCTTTTTTTTCCCCGGCCTCTTTTTCTCTCCCGTTGGTTTGGAGTTGAGCCAAAGTCCGAGCGGCACAAAGTTCATCCTCCGATTCCGAATCAGCTCCCGTCACGTCTGCGACTTTTAGGAAGTAATTTGAAAAGAGAATATTTGTTTTTGATTCGTTTAACATAGTTAATAATAATAATATGGTGATTTTATGGCTTAATTTTGGGGTTTCTGCAGGTTCCCTTAGGGTGAAAACTGGGACTAAGTCTGGAGCCAAACCAGGACTAGACCACGACTAGACCACGACTAGACCAGGACTAGACCAGGACTAGTCCAGGACGAGACCAGGACTAAACCGAGTCTTTATTTGGGCTCAAGATCCAAAGAAGAACAAAGAAAAACCAAACTAAAAAGTGTGAATTTATTTTAGATTAATTAATGATTTAATATGGTCTAGTCCTGTTTCAGTCCTGGTCTAGTCCTGGTTTAGTCCTGGTGAAGTCCTGGTCTAGTCCTGGTGAAGTCCTGGTCTAGTCCTATCTCAGTTCTGACTCATTCCAGGTCTAGTCTCGATCTAGTTCTGGCCTAGTCCCGTTTCAGTCGGGGTTTAGTCCTGTTTTAGTCCTGGCCTAGTCCCGGTTTAGTCCTGGTCTGGTCTTGGTCTAGTCCTATCTCAGTCCTGACTCATTCCAGGTCTACTCTTGATCTAGTCCCGTTTCACTCCTGGTTTAGTCCTGGTCTAGTCCTGGTCTAGTCCTGGTCTAGTCTTGGCCTAGTCCCGGTTCGGTCCTGTTTAGTCCTCGTTAGGGGTGGGCGATATCTCGATATTTAAAATATATCGAGATATTTTTGAAACTCGATATGAATTCTGACATATCGATATATCGCTATAATGCTTATGTTTACTTCTGGTTTCGCCGCTTCGCTTGTTTTGCCTTCTCTGTGCCGCGCTCGCCTCCGCCTCCTGCTTTTGTCCCCCGAGCTCCTCCGCGGAGCCCGGAGCTGGCCGTGGACTAAACCAGGACTAGGACTAAACCAGGACTAAACCAGGACTAAACGCGGCCTCAAAGCCCGGGGCTCGGCCGCGGACTAAACCAGGACTAGCACCAGGGCTCTGCAGTGCGCCCATTTCACTTGCATTTGCGAGCAAATATTTCGTCGTGCGAACGTGGAAAACGAAACAGGCGCATCTGTGCGAGTGTTTGTGCAGCCACAATAAGGAGCTGCGCACAGACGCAACGTGACGAGTTAAACTTTCTAAATGCACGTTTCCCAGCGCGAGCGCAACCACATGACACCTCCGACCGCGCACGAGCCCAGCGTACGAGCTCCGCGTGTGGCAGATATCACGAACAAACTCCGCTTCAAAACACACCCACGCCCCCTTAAACGAGGAGCGCCCCGCAGCAGGACCCACACCTGCCCCACCCCTCACAGACACCCGCGTGCCGCTGGACAAAGCGAGAGCTTTGGTTTTTGTCTTGGTCTTGTCTCGGACTCGAGCGCATTTGGACTCGGTCTTGTCATGGACTCAAGGTCTGAATACTGAGTGCGGTCATTTTTCATTAAAGCCGCTGCTGTTGCCAATAAACTCATACCAGTGTGCGGGAGCGTGCGGGCTTCTCTCTGCAGCCTGTGCCAAATGCCAAATAAATCCGTTTGTCACAATGTGCGTTTGATTTGGTAAATGTGCAGAGACTAAATACCACTTTAAAACAAGAGAATGTAACTCCAGTTTGGAATTTGAAAATACAGGTTTAAAAATCCTACACACTTTATTCACTTTGAAGCAGTTTTGTGTCTGTGGAAGTTCTCTTTAAGAAGAGGTTCTTAAACTGTGGGTGAGGGTCCAAAAAGGGGTGCAGAGTGTTTCAGTGCAGTACTAAATGAATATTAATCAGATAAAATTAGTTTTTTTGTTTTTGCAGTAGTTTGGGGGGCTGTATTTTTTCCTGTAAAGATATCGAGATATATATCGTATATCGAGATATAGCAAAATATATCGAGATATATTTTTTGGTCCATATCGCCCAGCCCTAGTCCTCGTCTAATCTTGATCTAGTCCTGGTTCAGTCCTGATCTGGTCTTGGTGTAGTCCTGTTCTAGTTCTTTTTAGTCCTGAAAATAAATTTAAAAAATCAATGAAAATAAAAAAATACAAGTAAAAAATAAATAAGTATAACAAATAAATAAAAAATAAATTAGTAAATAAAAAAAAACAAAAAAATTCAATTCTATATTGTGTAACCAGCCCAGTGCCCACATAAAAATAAAAAATAAATATGAAAATAAAAAATAAAAGTAAAAAATAAGTATGAAAATAAAAAATAAAAATAAATATGAAAATAAAAAATAAAAGTAAAAAATAAATATGAAAATAAAAAATAAAAATAAAAAATACAAAAAATAAAATGAAATAAAAATGTCGTCCTATATTGTTTAACCCTCCTCTCTCTCCAGTCACAGACACTGTTCAGCTCGTTGACCACAAAGCTACATAAAAATAAAAATAAATATTAAAATAAAAAATATAAATAAAAAATAAATATGAAAATAAAACTAAAAACATAAAACTGTACTTTTATTTTGTCTAACCCTCCTCTCCCCCTCGCAGACGTCGTTCAGCCCGGTGCCCACGGAGCTGCAGATAAAGCTGGAGCCCCTCATCCTGAAGTCCGAGTCTGTGGTCTCTGCGGCCGAAGTCCAGACCGTGGACCAGACCGAGCCCGTGGACCTGTCCCTGAACAAACCGCGCTCGCCCCTCCCGGCCTCCACCTCCAGCCCCGCCCTGAACCCGGTGCCCGCCATCACGCAGCCGGGCCTGACCGCCACGCCCGTCCCCGCCAACGTGCAGTCCATAGGCTCCATGGTGAGTCTGGAGCTTTATTACACTGTTTTTAAATAAACTTAGACAGTCCATAGGCTCCATGGTGAGTCTGGAGCTTTATTACACTGTTTTTAAATAAACTTAGACTGTCCATAGGCTCCATGGTGAGTCTGGAGCTTTATTACACTGTTTTTAAATAAACTTAGACTGTCCATAGGCTCCATGGTGAGTCTGGAGCTTTATTACGCTGTTTTTAAATAAACTTAGACTGTCCATAGGCTCCATGGTGAGTCTGGAGCTTTATTACGCTGTTTTTAAATAAACTTAGACTGTCCATAGGCTCCATGGTGAGTCTGGAGCTTTATTACGCTGTTTTTAAATAAACTTAGACAGTCCATAGGCTCCATGGTGAGTCTGGAGCTTTATTACGCTGTTTTTAAATAAACTTAGACTGTCCATAGGCTCCATGGTGAGTCTGGAGCTTTATTACACTGTTTTTAAATAAACTTAGACTGTCCATAGGCTCCATGGTGAGTCTGGAGCTTTATTACACTGTTTTTAAATAAACTTAGACTGTCCATAGGCTCCATGGTGAGTCTGGATGTTTATTACACTGTTTTTAAATAAACTTAGACTGTCCATAGGCTCCATGGTGAGTCTGGAGCTTTATTACACTGTTTTTAAATAAACTTAGACTGTCCATAGGCTCCATGGTGAGTCTGGAGCTTTATTACACTGTTTTTAAATAAACTTAGACTGTCGCTGTTTACTTTCCTCGACACAAACAGACCTGGAGTCGTGTTTGTTTCATTTACTGAGCTGAACAAATGTTTTAGCCCACCCCCAGTATAAGGTGTTTGCTGCTGCCATAAGTTATTTAACAGTATTTCTGCAAGATCTTTAAGGATGCACTTATATTCATACTAGTATCGGGTATCTCATACTCGTTAAACATTTGCCGATACCACGCACCGATACCACTTTTACACGACACATTCCGCAGTTTCCCGGTTTCAGTTTCCCGAATAATCCAGAATCCCGGTTATGAGAATCCAGAGCAGCATAAATAAAGCGACTGTAGCGACATCAGTGAAAGAGAAAAGTTTAACATGAACCAACGCAACAGACGCACAGAACAGACTCAGCATCAGCAGAACATCCTCTGTCACAGGGAGAACACTCATATTCCACTGAGCCTTTAGTCCAACAGAAGATGAACACATCAGCGCTTATACTGTATGCAAATGAGCTGTATGCAAATGAGCCATGTGGTTTTAAGTTTCATTTCTGTAAAATGTAAACAAATGAGCCAAAGCTGCATTAAACACATTATAATCAAGAAAGTTTATTGTCAGATTTTCATTTTCACTCATAAAAAAATGAAATTCCGTTTCTCACTTTCAATAAAAACTCAATTAAATAATAATAATAAAGTGAAAGAAAAGTTCAGAGTTGTTCTCAGGGACACAGCCTGGTGAGTAGAGGGAAAACTGTGGGTGTTTGTATTATTTTCGGGTTTATTAAATATATATTCTTTGCGCATTTGTAAGATTGGTAAAATATCGGTATCGGTACTTGGTATCGGCAAGTGCAGAAACACTTGTACTCATACTCGTATCAGTTTTTTAAAAAGTGGCATCTGTGCATCCCTAAAAATCTTTTTATCAAAACTGTATCTTTAATGCTAAAATGTGACTATTGTGGCTATTTTCAAGTTTGTTTTCCAAAAATGACGCCAAAGTCTCACCTGAGTGAAGTCGCCCATCAAACACAAACCGACAAAAACTCTGTCAATCGTTTGTGCTGCAAAAAGTTTGTGTGATTCTGGTTCTTCAGATATTCACAGTTTTATTTTCGGTCAATGACGTCGTCCAGAACCTCTGAATGTGAAACAGCCTCAAAACAGGAAGGAAATTATAGAAAACGTTCGTGTTTCGTTTGTTCTGTTTTGTGCTGTGACAGTTTCATTTGTGTGAGTTTATTTCTACAATTATTAATTATTATTTCTGTGGTAATTATAGGACGTCATTTAGCTTTAGCAAAACTAGTGGCAAAAACGACCTGAGGCTGTGGAAAAGTCTGTTTCAGTCTTTAGTCATTTGCTTTTGATTCATATTTTATAGAATAACACAGACTTTTCCACAGCCTCAGATCATTTTTGCCACTAGTTTTGCTAAAGTCGCTGCTTCAGCTGAGCAGAAATGACGTCCTATAATTACCACAGAAATAATAATGAATAATTGTAGAAATAAACTCACACAAATGAAAATTGTCACATTTCACATTCTGAGGTTCTGGACGACGTCATCGGCCGAAAATTAAACTGTGAATATCTTAAGAACCAGAATCGCACAAACGAAACTTTTTTGCAGACACAGTTTTCGTGCAGGTTTGAGTTGAATGCGGCGACTTCCCGCAGGTCAAAGTCTCATTCAAAGCAAAACTCTGGGAACAGCTGAAACTATTTGGAAAGAGACTTTGCAAAACGACATCAAAACACTGCAGCAAAAACGCAAGCTGCAAAATATCCACATTTTTGGTTATTATTGGTCAAAAAGAACTATTTTGTTACTCAAATTTCCCAACGAATATCAATGAAAGTGTGAATTTGAAACAGGTTTTGGATAAACTGTGCAGTGATTTATGTTTTCTTGTTTTCATGACAAATGGTTTAATAAATGTGTTAAGAGCTACACACATTCGAACACAAATCCTGTGGGACTGTTTTTAATCACTGTGAAGCACTTTGCGTTAGATTTTTTTGCATGAAAAGTGCTCCAACACAGTGCTCCATTGTGTTTTTAAACCTCCTCACACCTTCACTAGAATCATTTGGATCATTTCAGCCCCGGAATTGCCAAAATCTACTGAACAAAAGGTTAAAAAAAAGAACATGTAATAATAACAAATATAAAAATAATAATAAAGAGTTATTCAAACATGTGAATGAAACAAAACACAGCTCCAGGTCTGTTTTTGAGCAGGAAACGACATTAGAACACGACTTAAAGCTCACAAGAGTCCGTTTTGAGTAAGATACGAACTTTTTAAGCACATATATTGCAGAATTTTTCCTGGAGTGGTATTTTTACATGACTCGTTGTGGGAAACATGGGTAATAAGGTGAATATTTGGACACATGCCATGGACTTGGAGTGGACAAATCCATTCCTGCTGTGAATTCTTCAGAAACACAATTCAGTATGACACAAAACTGACTCTTGTGAGCTTTAAGTCATGTTCTAATGTTGTTCCTTCCTTGAAAACAGACCTGGAGTTGAGTTTAATCCTTTATTATTAGTGTGTCTGTATCTCCAAAACTCAAAATGCTCTAAAAAAGACAAAAACAAACTCCTCCAGCTGTAATAATCTATGTTTTTATGCCATTTTGCGTCTCATTTTCTCTTCTCCAGGTGCTTTCTCCGGGCTCCATCTTGGCCACACAGGGGGCGGGGGGGCAGCAGATCCTCCACGTGATCCACACCATCCCGTCCGTGAGCATGCCCAGTAAGGTGGGGCAGCTGCAGACCATCCCGGTGGTGGTCCAGTCCCTGCCCGTGGTCTACACCGCCATGCCCTCCGACGGGATGGCGACCGCGGCCATCACCGTGCCTCTGATCGGCAGCGACGGGAGAGCGGAGGGTTCAGGTGAGGCCTCGGACGCCGGCTCCCTCCTCCCTCCAGTTAAAGTTAAAAAATCTGAATATCAGCATAGGTAGAATAATAAAATGAAATGTAAACGTAGCGAGACTAAACGTCGGGCCGTGTTTATGTCGTTTAACGATCTTCCCAAAGCGGCACACAATATTTTCAGTCTGTAGCACTAATATAATCCTCATTTGCTCGGAGAAGTTTACCGTATTTTTCGGACTATAAAGCGTAATATCAATGAACGGGTCTATTTTCATACATAAGGCGCATTAAAGTTGAGCTCGGGCACGTTTGAAGCTAAAGTCCGTTCCTAGAGGTGGTGGAATTCTGTCAGGAGCCAAAAAACGGCACAGATCACTGTTTCCTCAGTGGAGATCTCACTGTGGCAGTGAGTCTGTCAAGGCAACAAACTAGTGTAGTGATGGGGGCAAGTTCTGAACTTCCACATAAAACGACAATTTGCTTCAGACTGAAGAAGCTTAACACCACTTTAACCCATCTGACAACAGCCACGAGTCTAACAAACAAAACGCTCTGCCTGGTTCACTCATTAGTGTCTGGAAACGTTAGAAAACAACTTTATAAGCACCTCACACTTCCCTCTGTTGATTTCCCACTGCACATGCAACAAGTGAAGATCGACTGCTGACGTTTTCAAAAAATATAATTCACTCGTAAATAAATGGGATTAGAAACGACGTCGGCGATCGAGTTCCACCACGATCTGCCAATGGATCGTGGTGTAACTCGCCCGCCGTCGCCTCCTTGTCTCGGTGAATGTGAGTTCACCTTCTGTCGTCCAACTCTCCAACGCAGCTCCAAATTTAACTCCGCACGACCTGTTGGCACCGATATCTAGAGGTTGGAGTTCTGCGGTTGACGGCAGCACTGAACTAGTTTGCTTCACTTGGGCGTTTAAGCGAGCACGTCTCTGAGCAGGGGCCATTTCGGGCTCCTCATACACACCGTAATGTGGCGTTGAAGCTCGGGACGTGTTACTCCACGAGGTTCCTGACTAAAGTCGCCATAACGCTCCGACAATCCATCAAACGTTCCGGCTTCGTAGCTTAACAAAGTCGTACTGAAACATTTTGATGGATTTTTGAGCGCCGTGGACCACCGAAAATCGTTTTGAGGTCAGTAAACACAAGCAGAATGAACACATAAGGCGCACCGGATTATAAAGTGAGGGGTGAGGGCTTGAATACCGGCCCCCCTCTTCCTGTTGAGTTAGAAAATCAGGATTCTATACCATAATAAAATGAAAGGCGAGACCAGATGTCAGGCCTTGTTTATGTCATTTTACCGATGTTTCTGAAGCTGCACACATTTTTCCACTATGTAATATCAATTTAATCCTCATTTGCTCGCACAAATTTACTATGAAATCGTATTTTAAATTATTTTTTTTTGTTGTCGTCTTGATTTGGGAAGAAATATTCATTATTTCCTTACCTGCTGCCATTAACATAATTTGTAAGCAGCGCAACACGAGAATCTAAGAAAACTACTTCAGCCTGAGGGAATTTCCTGCCTATTTCCAAAGGTTCAGGGGAGGGCAGAAGGTTCAGGTGAGGGCAGAAGGTTCAGGGGAGGGCAGAAGGTTCAGGTGAGGGCAGAAGGTTCAGGTGAGGATCAGTCTGTAACCTGGGTATTTAGGAGTTTATAGCATTTTCAAATATTGTACATACAGCACAATAGTTTAATTTCAGGGTCATGCCACGACCATCCAGGACCCACTCGACCATCTCACATTTGACTGAAGAAATTCTTGGAGGTTCACACACTTTCCAATAGGAAAAGTCCCAGATTTTAGCTCCCAACTCCTTATAGTTTGGAGTTTTCAAGGCAGAACCCCATCACAAATTATGGAGCTGTTTCCAGGAAAGTCATGGGGCGATTGCACTTTTTAGGCCAATAAGGAGATTTTTAGTTTACTTACAGACTTGATGTTTTGCATTTTTGTAGCTAAGGCCCTAAATTAAGTATTTTTATGTCCAAAAAGTTGTTTACACATGTTTTCTGTGTTTTGTATAAAAGAGTGTGAATTTTATTTCCTGTTTTTTTTTTTCATCTCTATTTCTAGTCCTGTATCTTTTATCACAGCCTCATGACACAACTACAGCAGCAGATTGTGAAATAACAGGTTGGACTGAACAAAAGGAGGTAGAACACTTCATTATGGGGTAAAAGGGGCAGTTTTAAAAGCAACATTAAGAAAAAAAATCCAGAGAAATGTACTAAAATTGCCCTTAGGTCTTCGGGGGTTAAAAACAGACGTCTAATCTTTCGATAACAGTCCATTTAATGTTGGAGGGTGCTGTCACTTTTTGGTATAGCAAGGCAAAGATGGCACCAAATACATTTTTTCTATTTTTAAACCTTAATATCTTCTAGACTGTTCCTCACAGAGGGCCAGTGCTTCAGAGATGCCCTCATATTTGAAGAGTAGAATTTTTTTTAGCAAATTTAAGCCCCCAGAATTCTGTAATAAACCAAAAGTCCATATTCTACAAGTACTTTAGCCACAGTTTAATCCTTGGAAATTTGAACGACCTGCCTTAAATAGTTTTTTAGATAGAGCAGTCTGACAGTGGCTCCTCAGAAAACATTTTTTAATGACAAAACTATAAGGATATAAGTTATTAAACCCGTTCACCTGTTTTCACATCTGCCGCTCTGATTTTGTTCCCCAGTTCGTATCAAACCCGGCTCGACGTCTCCGGAGATCCACAGTGACAGCGACGCAGAGAGTGAGTCCTGCGCCGTCATCAGCCAGAGCATCGACCCCAGGTACCTGCTCCCGTCCACGCGGGCTCCACGCGGGCTCCACGCGGGCTCCACGCGGGCTCCACGCGGGCTCCACGCGGGCTCCACGCGGGCTCCACGCGGGCTCCACGCGGGCTCCACGCGGGCTCCACGCGGGCTCCACGCGGGCTCCACGCGGGCTCCACGCGGGCTCCACGCGGGCTCCACGCGGGCTCCACGCGGGCTCCACGCGGGCTCCACGCGAGCTCCACGCGAGCTCCACGCGAGCTCCACGCGAGCTCCACGCGAGCTCCACGCGAGCTCCACGCGAGCTCCACGCGAGCTCCACGCGAGCTCCACGCGAGCTCCACGCGAGCTCCACGCGAGCTCCACGCGAGCTCCACGCGAGCTCCACGCGAGCTCCACGCGAGCTCCACGCGAGCTCCACGCGAGCTCCACGCGAGCTCCACGCGAGCTCCACGCGGGCTCCACGCGGGCTCTACGCGGGCTCCACACGCACCGTTATAAAACACGCTGACCAGTCATTTGTGCAGCATTTACTGTCATTGGGGATGGAACTAAATCCAAATCTCTCTGTACGATATTTTCACCATAAACATCTCACCGAACCAGATTTATTGCAATGTTTTAACTGTGAATCTGCGACTTTTTCCTCTAAAAATGCTTCACAAGACTTAATCCAAAGAATGAAGATGTAAAAGTGCTTAGAACAGTTATTTCTTCATGTGTTTTGCAAATTTGGTCGCCCCAGTTTAGTCCCTGATTCATGCTGGTTTAGACCTGGTTTAGACCTGGTTTAGACCTGGTTTAGACCTGGTTTAGACCTGGTTTAGTCCTGGTTTAGACCTGGTTTAGACCTGGTTTAGACCTGGTTTAGACCTGGTTTAGACCTGGTTTAGTCCTGGTTTAGACCTGGTTTAGACCTGGTTTAGACCTGGTTTAATCTGGGTTTTGTCCTTTGTTCAGTCCTTGCTTTGATCCTGGTTTAGTCTTGGTTTGGTCCTGGTTTAGTCCTGGTTTGGTCCTGGTTTAGTCTTGGTTTGGTCCTGGTTTAGTCCTGGTTTGGTCCTGGTTTAGTCTTGGTTTGGTCCTGGTTTAGTCTTGGTTTGGTCCTGGTTTAGTCTTGGTTTGGTCCTGGTTTAGTCTTGGTTTGGTCCTGGTTTAGTCTTGGTTTGGTCCTGGTTTAGTCCTGGTTTGGTCCTGGTTTAGTCTTGGTTTAATCCTGGTTTGGTCCTGGTTTAGTCCTGGTTTGGTCCTGGTTTAGTCTTGGTTTGGTCCTGGTTTAGTCTTGGTTTGGTCCTGGTTTAGTCCTGGTTTGGTCCTGGTTTAGTCTTGGTTTGGTCCTGGTTTAGTCTTGGTTTGGTCCTGGTTTAGTCCTTGGTTTGGTCCTGGTTTAGTCTTGGTTTGGTCCTGGTTTAGTCTTGGTTTGGTCTGGGTTTAGTCTTGGTTTGGTCCTGGTTTAGTCTTGGTTTGGTCCTGGTTTAGTCTTGGTTTGGTCCTGGTTTAGTCCTGGTTTGGTCCTGGTTTAGTCTTGGTTTGGTCCTGGTTTAGTCTTGGTTTGGTCCTGGTTTAGTCCTGGTTTGGTCCTGGTTTAGTCTTGGTTTAGTCCTGGTTTAGTCTTGGTTTGGTCCTGGTTTAGTCCTGGTTTGGTCCTGGTTTAGTCCTGGTTTAGTCCTGGTTTAGTCCTGGTTTGGATCTGTTTTATTTCATTTAATGGTGTTTCACTGTCAGGTTGTAGATTTGTTGACCTGGTTTATAGTTTATTTTTCTGTCGTTTTTGGGTCGATCCACATGAAACAAAAACCGACACAAAGTTCAACGTCTTTGTCACTGGAAATGAACAAAAGTTGAATCATGTTTTCATTACGTTCAGAAAAAGTGGTTTAAAAGTGGAAATGTTCTAATCTAGACAGAAGAGAGTGAAGAGAAATCTCTGTGCCATATTTTATTTTATATTTATGTGACATTTTCCTATTTCAAAGTGCTTAGAACAGTTATTTCCTCATGTATCTGCACTGAAACGGAGCAAAGGATCATGGTCTATGTAGTTCCCTCTGTTTTTTTAGCTATTTCTGCATCAGAACTGTTCATTTAAGCAAAGAGACTTGGGATTCGATATATTGTGATGCTCCACGATATTATTGTGAGACCTTTGACGATACAATATCACCAGATTTATGTTATTGTTTCATCCTAATACATGTTTAATTAGTCATTTATTCATTATTATTACTCATTATTAATCTGTAGTCGCCCGACCCACTTTTAAATACCCGCCAGTTTTCATCATGTTTTCATCATCTCGTCGCTGAATCCCGTTTGCCGGTTCACGTTTCGTCTTCTTCTTCTTCTCCAGTCCTGCTCCTGATAATCCTCGGGCGCTTCTGAGCTCGTAGGCGACAGGCAGTGGGGGTTTGTGGGTAATGTGGTCCTTTTGGAAGTGTGACTCATTACATTAGAGCTGAGCTGGTGTGACTGGACTCTTATATAACCGGCAGAACACGGCGGGTTCAGGCTTTAAAACGCTCCGTTTTGCTGCGCCGTGTGGAGGAACATAGACCTGACTCTCGATACAGATTCTGAAATTACAACTGAAATAATAAAAACACTTTATTTAGACGGTAGAATGTGATTTTCAACGTTCGATTCTGGTTTTAGCACCGTTTAGAGTCTGATTTTCAACATTTTGACAACCCTAATGCACAGTACAGCCAGTTTATTCTTGTTTTAAGGTTTTTTTAAGTGCTTTCTGTAACTTTTTTGGTGCTTCTTCTCGTCTTTGTGGAGATGTTTTACCTGAATGTTCCACAGTATGGCATTAAATTATTTTTTTTCCCCCATGGAAACGAGCATTTGAGGAGCTTTGCACCTTTTAATCTGGGTATTTTGACACCGTTTTGAGCAGTAAATTAAAGCAGCTCTTGCGTTAGTGTTCATTTTACTTCAAACGTCTCCATGGAGATGTTATTGCTTTACCTGAATGTTCCACAGTTGGGCTTTAAACGCCTATTTTTCCCATGGAATCAAGCAGCCGACCAAGTTACAGTGAAATAAATGATTGACAGATATTTTTAATGCCGTACTGTGGAAATTCCAGGGGTACGAGTATCCAAAAGATTCTGGTGAAGGTGTACGGAGTTTAAAAACACAACGGAGCGCTTCCTGTATCACAGCGTGACATCACAAAGTGGAACGGGGTGTTTTCTTTGAGAGTTTAAGTGAAGAAACAAAGCAAACAAAACAACTCCAGGTCTGTTTGTGATGAGGAAACAACATCAGAAAATAGAGTAAAATGGGCGTTTTCATTTTATTTCCTCTTTCTGTTTCAAATTATACATTAAATTTAAATATTTTTAATTACCGTAAATTCCGGACGACAGAGCGCACCCTATTAAGAGCCGCATGCTCAGATTTATGAAGAAAAATCAATTTTGTAATTATATGAGCCGCACCATATTATAAACCGCTGGCCAAAGACTAGGCGGGGGGTTCGCTTCTGCGTCCCCGCCGCCTGGAGCGCCTCGACGGGTCATGACGCGTCCCCGCTGAACTCTGGGGACGGACTCGCTCACTGGTGACACTTGGGACACACACGCGCCACAGGCACTTACACACCTTCACACACTTGGGACACACACACGCGACATGCACATACACACCTTGGCGCTCTGGGAATAAACCACGGTAGCGATCGCTTTAGCCTTCAGTCTGATTTGTACAGTGCGGCCGCGTGCTCTTTGCGTGTTAACCCAGTCCTCCAGAAAGTTTTTAAGCTCAGGCCATCTGCTATGGTTACCTCTGAAAGCTCTGGTTGTCTTTTTACACTGGCTCAGTTCTTCTTGCTGGAGCCTCCACCTTCGCACTATCTACTCGTTTATGCCAATTTTACGGGCAGCAGCTCGATTTCCTTCTTTAACAGAGTGATCGCTTTTAGTTTAAAAGCTGCATCATATGCTTTTTGTCTGGTATTCTCCATGTTGATGAGGGTTAGCAGAAAGACTGAAATAAGGAAGTTGTGATTAATCATACAATTTCATTGGACCTCAGTGAACTACTTATTCATTTTATTGGTCCATGTTTTTCCCGCGATGAAAAAAAAAATAAAAAAGCCGCTTCATATTACACGCCGCAGTGTTGAAAGTGTAGAAAAAAAGTAGCGGCTTGTGATCCGGAATTTACGGTAATACATTTTTTTCTCATTAAAAGCCCAAATAAGCCCTGAATGTCCGCTGCAGTTTCCTCGATCAAAGCCCGTGTCACATTTTCCACATAAAACAAGTCGGTGCAGTGGAGGGGGCGGCGGCGCCTTCGTGTGGAGACGTTATTATTAAGCCTGAGCCACACCCAACGGGCGAGGCGGCTGTAACCGTTCACCGGGAGTGTCCTCGGAGGAGCGGAGCATCATGGGAGATGTGTGTGTGTGGGAGGGGAGGGAGGGGGCCTGGGCAGGGCGGTAAACAGGATTACGTAATGCAGCCGTCACTCACAGCAGCACAAACACACCAGAGCACGGAGGCTCCTGCTGCCTCATTTACACCACAGAAACTGACATTATTCGGGTTCTTTATGTTTATTCAGTTTATTAGTTTGGGGTTTTGTGTATGTTTGTATCTGCAACATGAGCTCTGTTTTTATTTAGTGTTTTGTCCATTTTAAAAGCAGAATTAGGAGCTTTATGCCAAATGTTTACATGAAAACAAAACAACAAAAACAAGGACGACCTCAGAGTTAAGAAATGAACTTAGAGCCATTCGTATATACATTTGTTTTCACCATTATTTACATATATACATATATATATACACATATACACATACATGCATATATATACACACATATATACACACATATATATACACATACATATATATATATATACACACATATATACACACATATATACACATACATATATACACATATATATACACACACATATATACACATATATACACACACACATATACACACATACATACATATATACACATATATACACACGTATATACACATACATATATACACACACATATATACACATATATACACACACACATATACACACATACATACATATATACACATATATACACACGTATATACACATACATATATATATACACATATATATACACACATATATACACATATATACACATATATACACACACATATATACACACATATATACACACACATATATACACACGTATATACACATACATATATACACATATATACACATACATATATATACATATATCACATACACATGTACATATGCTCATAAAATTATAAAATGTATTTATACACATTAAAAACGATAATAATAAATAAACAAAACAAAGGTTCACAGAATAATCTCCGACATCTTCAGCACCATCCGCCAAATTAATATTTCCTATAATAATGTTCTGAGGATCCACACGTCAAACACTTTAACTTTACTTTCCTAAAACAAGGGAAAAACTATGAGCGTCTGTTTTTTTCTAAAATATTGCAGTTGTTCTTTGGGCTCGTAAAAAAACACATATTAATCATAATTTGTTCACTTTTATTCCACTTGTGTTTTTTGGGATGTACATCTAAAATAAACAGCACGATTTGTTTCTTTTACTCATGTTTTTTTTATTTATGATTTTCAGTTTTTAGAATGTACTAACTACACTGTAAACAGGAAATATCAAAATACGCAAGTGTTTTTTTTTTTAAACAGATTTAAAACAGCTCTTATATTAGTTAATTTTACTCCAGACTATAGAAATATAACAGAGGCCACGTTTGAACTGCACTTTATCAGGAAATACACTGAGTTTCGGTGCTATGATGTCGTTTCCTTTTAGACTTCGACAAACTTTATTGATCCACAAGGGAAATTATTTGAACACAGCCGCTCACGCATCACAATATAATAAATAACAAAGAGAACGAATATAAAAAAAACTCAGCAGCAGTAATCCACTTCATACAGGACATGAAAACATCTCTTAAGTGAAAATACTTTGTTTAAATATGTAAATGAGATGGGAACAGGCAAAAGTATTCACCGTACTACACCGGGCAACAGCACTTAATGATAAAATATAGTCATAATATCAAGAAGTGCCTGAAGTTTGAGTGAGATTTTACAATTAAAATATGTTATGAACAGTTTCCCCCTAATTACCATAGGAAACAAGTAAGTAACAAGTAAGTAACAAGTAAGTAACAAGTAAGTAACAAGCAAGTAACAAGTAAGTAACAAGCAAGTAACAAGTAAGTAAATGCCTTTAAATGGACTAATATTAGTATTTTTGGACAAAGTTTTTCAGAATTTACTTCAAAAATGACAAAACTTTATGAAAAGATAAATAACTGTGAGTAAGTAGTAAGTCATACAAAGGAATCAAATCGAATCAAAGCAAGTTTAAAAATGTAATCTTGCTGGAGCCTTTTTTTTCGCTCCTTTTTCCTTCTTTTTCCTCCTCCTCCTCATCCAGAGGAACGTTCTCCAGCTTTGGCGGCGTTGGTGGAGCGTTTGTGCACTGATCAGAAGGTCGGCGTTTCGAATCTCGTTCTCGACATAAACGTCACCGGTCGAGCCGTCGGTTCGGAGTTTTTCTGCAGAATAAAAACCTCCTGGAGACACAGGGACGTTTCAGGACATGTTTGTTCAGATCTAAACTACAGCGATAACAGTTTATTTTCTTTTTCGTGGAGGAAATTTTGGTACTTTTGGAACTTTTGCGATTTGCTGGTTACGTCCGTTCAAATGTCGATTGTGATTCATCTTGTAGAACGAGAAGACTGAATCCCGTTCTCGACAAAAATGTCATTGAGTGTTTTTTAGTCGTTTTTCTGCAGAATAAAGACTCTGGAGACACAGGGACGTTTCAGGACATGTTTGTTCAGATCTAAACTACAGCGATAACAGTTTTTATGCAGAATAAGACGATTTTCTTCCTTTTTTTTTGTGGAGGAAATTTTGGCACTTTTGGAACTATTGCGATTTGCTAATTACGTCGGTTCAAATTTCGATTGTGATTCATGTTGTAGAACTAGAAGAATGAATCCCGTTCTCGTTGAGCGGTCGGTTCGGCGTTTTTCTGCAGAATCAAACCCCCGTGGAGACACAGGGACGTTTCTGGACATGTTTGTTCAGATCTAAACTACAGCGATAACAGTTTTTATACAGAATAAGACCAGAGATTTTCCTTCTTTTTTGCTTTCTGTGTTTTTTTTGCTACGATTTTCTGATTACATTCAAATTTCGATTGCGTTTGTCCACTGATCCGAAGGTTGCCGGTTCAAATCCTGCTCTCGACGTCAACATCACTGCTCCCACGTGCTGCCGTTGTGTCCTCGTGCAAGACACTTAACCCACCTCGGTGTCTGCGTACACTTATATGTGAATGTGTGAGCGGTTCCTTGTTGTGAAGCGCTTTGAGTGCCTTAAAAATGTCTAAAAATGTCACTATTTATGATGATTCTGATTTTTTTAAAGCAGAATTTTGGTGTAGTTGGATAAATATTGTAAGTTATAAAATAATATTCTTAAAAATTATAATTATTGAACAATTGTGGATTAAAATTGTGGGATATTTCACTCATTAGTCGTGGTGAAGCTGTCGTTTATTTGAAATCGCAGTGGGGGATTGTGGGTAATGCGGTCCTTTTGGAAGCGGCTGGACCCTTACGTAACTATAACAGAATACGGAGGCTTTAAAATATGTTCACAGAAATACTGGACACAAAGTACCGGCGTGGAGGAAGTCTGTGAGCGACATCGTGAGATAAATGCTGCCCCTTAGTGGACGAAGAGAGAATTACACGAGAAATGTGCCTGTGGAGTGCAAAGGCGAAACATAAAAAGTCAAACATTAATTGAAATTTCATTAATAAAACAATAAAACTACAGGTAGATTATATAATGTGAAAATAATGAGGACAGTCAGTACTAGTTTAGACCGTTGCAAACCTTTGGAAAAGCCTGATTCTTGTTATTTTAAAGCAGACGTATTGAGCAAACTGGACTTTTCCTGGATCTTTAGATCACGTTCTAATAGTTTTTTCTCCTTAACTCTCATGAAGTTGTATTTGGAGTGATTTGTGGGTGTTGTACTTGAAATGTATATGGAAACTTTCAATTTCAGTCAATTTAAATGTTATTTTTTTTCACATTTTTAAATTATAATCACACGAAGCACAGATTTATACGTAAATATGTATATGCAATTGACATATATATTATGTACGCCGATATGTGTTGAGTGTTATATGTGTTACTTGTGTCATAACTGAAAAAAGTACAACAGACAAGACACTAAATTAATAATAATCATAATCATAATAATCATAATAAATGCAAAAGGAAAAAAAAAGAAATACAAACAATACAAAACCAAATTAAAATAAGTGAGAGAGAAAAAAATAAGGGAAAAAAATTAAATAATAATATAATAAAATGGATGGATGATAATATAAAAAAAAAAATATAAATTAAATGAAGGGTTCCGTATCTTTACCTTTTTTTTTTTTATTTTTTTTTTTATTAATGAATTAATACAATTTATTTCTATATGGGTTTGGTTACAATAAAAAAAAAAAAATATATATATATAATAAATATATAAATAATATAATAAATATATAAATAATATAATAAATATATAAATAATATAATAAATATATAAATATATACACATACATTTATACATATACATACTCTGGACCACTGCAAGCCGTTTTAAAATGAACCAGTTCTGTTTTTTTCTGTTTTTAAAATTCAGATTTTGCCTTTTTGCAGATCAGGTCCAGGCCCACTGCTCTGTACACACTTCACTCTCCAGTTTTATTTTCTTAATCGGTGAAACGTGCAGGATTCTGCAGGATTCTGCAGCGTCGCGTCGTCATTTCGGTCCAAATGTCAAAAAAACAAACAAAAAAAAACGCTCTGCTGCAGTTTGATCTGCAGCGATCCACAGGAGAAGTTGTTTTGGATGAATATTTCCGATTAAAAATATGTAAATTATGACCGAATGATCCACGTGTGTCACAGATTCTAACTTTAGATACACGTCGGCTTTAATGGGCCTGTGTAAAGAAAGAACTTCTTATCTGTATAACATTTCCTTCATCTGTTGTGTCTAAGCTCTGGTGTCGGTGTGTTTGTTTGGCTGCAGCGCTGTGATCGACCTGGAGCAGCTGGACCCCGACTCTCCGGACGTGAAGAGACGCAGGATCCACATGTGCGACTACGAGGGCTGCAGGAAAGTCTACACCAAGAGCTCACACCTCAAGGCCCACCGGAGAATACACACAGGTCAGAGGAACATACGCCGACATGTCACCGCCTCAAACGGGCCACAGTCGGCTTAGTCTTTTCTCAGTTACAGGTTTTTGTAAAAACACCTTGAATGTGCAGAGGAAGTTTTGGCTTCTGCAGGTGTTGAGTGAGTTTAAGTTCCAGAGGGTTTGGACCGCGATAGTGAATGGATCATTATGTAGTCGGGTTGGGTATAATTAAAAAGTTGCCGATACGATACATGTCTCGATACACAGAGGCCACGGTGCGATAGACGACGGTTCAATAAAAAAATAAAGGCTTGTGAACGTCTTTGTTAAACCGCTTCTTGTGCAAAGTTCATATGAAACAGTCCCGTTTTACTCGTGAAAACAGTGAAAATGTCAAATGTGCTTAAACACGTTTCCTTCCTCTGAACTTTTCCTTGAAAATCATCAGTAACAGTCACTTTAGATCCTTCCAACCCATTATTTATCAAATATAAGGTACTGAAATTTCATGATTTACTTCACTTTAGAATATTACAAATAATGTACAAAGCAAATGGAAATGTACCAATTAATATTCAAACAATGAAAAAAGAGTCATTACTGTCTGAAGGGAACAGAAGTATTTACAAAACCTCGATTTAGAACCAAGGTTAAGGACCGGAGTGTTGCAGTAAAAGGTGTAAACTTATGGAACAACCGAAATGATGAGATAAAAGAATCAGAATCGCTGAATATATTTAAAAAACTGGTTAAATCAAGTGTATTAAATAATGATGAAAGTGTAAACTGAGACAGTGTCTGTGGCAAAGTTAAACATTAGATGAAAACATTTATGACTAAGTTTAGTTAAATTAAGACGCTAAACCAGAAATCAATTGTGAAAAGTAAATATATTTTTTGTAAAAAGGGGCAGAAAATATAAGATGTGTTCTTCTCTCTGCTCCTTTTCATTCTGATATTGTACCGTCCTGTAAAACAAAAAAAACCTTTTCTTTTATAATGAATGAAATAAAAAAAAACAAGCAACAAAACTGTCAAACAAAGCGGAGCGTGAACATGTCCGTCCACGAGCTTTGTCGTTTCTGCGAGGTGAACGTGAGAATTAAAGGAGAATTAAAGGCACGATAAGAAAGCGAAGTTATTATTTGACAAGGGAAGTCCACAGGAGGATCGTGTCTGCAGTCGATCGGTTCGTTCTGGCTTCTCCGATTGGCCGACGCGCCGACTAAAACGTCCTGTGTTCTTGCAAAACCGCCGAGTGTTTCTGAATCCTTATGGCCAAAAACATGATATAGATCCTGAAGAAAAAATAATGAGTCCATTTGCAGAGACCGATGAGTTCTTGGAATCCTGACGATAGTTGTTGCAGCAGAAATGGACGAGGCCTAAACCCGAGACGAGAGAAATACAAGTTACACTTATCAAAGCAGAGGGACGTTTGTTCACCTAATCAATCAGACGATCAACTCCACTTAGGTTTGAGCGCAGCTGAGACGACAGAGTGCCTCCCGACCGTGGGGATAGAGCTGAGCCTTCGCACATGTTCGCGACGCTGTGGTCTCAGGCGGGAATCACTTTAATTTACACAAAGACGCACCGAGAGAATCGTTCCACAGTGTAAATTTCCTTCACAAGTCGCTGGAGAGAAACGAAACTGAGCAGAGGGACAAAACTGTCGCGCTGTAACAAAATAATTGAGGTAAAATAAACCGAAAAATACTAATGTCGATGCAGCAGCCCACGATATCGATACTGTATCATCACATTAAATGATACGATATAGTGATATTTCGATGTTTTCGCACAGCCCCTGATGTAAACAACAAGGATAAACTCACAAACTCGCACAAAACTGGTCCAGGGGCCTCGTAAAACCTCACAGCAACGAAGTTCAGGCCAGACAGACCGAGCTCCAGGGTTCTCGGTGCAAGGACTAATTTAAATACAGGACATTTCACCTTAAACTGGTTTAGTCCGGGTTTAGTCTCGGTCTAGTTTCGCAGAGTAAAAAAGTTTATGACGCTGTGATTTATGCAGCTGAGAAGTGGAACCGTTTTCCTGAAGATGTGAGACCGGCCTCAGCTCTGACTCTGTGTAAATCCACAACTAAACTGTTCTGTTTAACTGTGCACGTGATTTTATCCACACTCTTCTTGGTTAAAATCAAATGCTTTAATTATTATTTCAGTTTGAATTGTTAGTGATCGTAATGAAACCGCTTTTGTCCATAAACACAGCTCTTCTGCTACAGTCCCTCACCTGGTGTTGTAGCACTCCAGACCATTTTTTACCGTCTTGGTCTCAGACTCGACTGTGTTCGGACTCGGTCTTGAAGGATCTTGGACTCGGTCTTTGCTTGGTCTCGAGGTCTGACGCTCTAAAATGACACTAAAATGAAGATTAATTTATAAAAACGTAGATATAAATGTGCCAAAATAACTGTAACCTACAAATAAATGTCAAAAATGATAAAGATGTTCTGGATTTGGTCTCGATGGGCTGTGGTCTTGGTCTTGTCTCAGTCTCGACCTTTAAAAGTCTCAGTCTTGACCCTCTTGTCCTGGTCTCGGACAGGTCTTGGTCTCGATTAGTGCGGTTCTGACTACAACACTGTCTTAACCCTCGAAGACCTACGACATCGTACACGATACCGAGGAATATGTTTTCTATAACTGCGCAGAACTTTCTAACCGTCAAAGACAGAAACTTCCTTTTCCCCTCTGAAAGTGCAGACATAGAGGTTTCCGTACATTTCTGCGGCTTTATCCTACGTCACACTCACGCTGTGTGATGACGTGAGAGCAAACAGTGTCCAACAGGAACTTTGTTTTCCCCAAACTCATGCGCTCCGTCCATTTTGATCGACCCAAACTTTGCCAAAGAGTGAAGTGAGTCAAGATGGTCGACTCCTCTGACTGTGTGTGTTTATAACGAGGGAAAAAGTCGCTCTAAGTGGAGTTAATTCTCACACACATGGAAAATGACACATCTTGGTGTGTGTAATTGTTCATCTCTTTGCTATTTTTATTTGAAATGTTTATTTCAGTCCAAATGAACAAATCCAAATGTAATTTCCACCCTGGAAATGCAGAAGTGCTGTGGCTCTGGCCCTGGACCTGACAGGAGCTGTTTCCAGGACTGGACCAGGAAAGTCATGGAGCCACTGCACTTTTTTTGTTTTTAGGGCAATAAGGAGATTTTTAATTTACTCACAGACTTGAGATTTTGCATTTTTGTAGCTAAGGCCCTAAATTAAGCATTTTTTATGTCCAAAAAGTTGTTTCTACATGTTTGCTGTGTGTTTTGTATATTGTTTTTCATCTCTATTTCTGGTCCTGTATCTTTTCTCACAGCCTCATGACACAACTACAGCAGCAGATTGTGAAATAACAGGTTGGACTGAACAAAAGGAGGTAGAACACTTCATTAGGGGTAAAAGGGGCAGTTTTAAAAGCAAAATTAAGGAAAAAAATCCAGGCGAGGAGAAATGTAATAAAACTGCCCTGAGGTCTTCAGGTGTTAACCCTTCTCTCGTCTCTTCTTCTCCTCTAATCCCTCCCTCTTGTCTCGTCTCTAACCCTGCGTGTGTTTTTTCCAGGGGAGAAGCCGTACCACTGCACGTGGGAGGGCTGCACGTGGCGCTTCGCTCGCTCAGATGAACTCACGCGTCATTTCCGGAAACACACGGGGATCAAACCCTTCAGATGCACCGAGTGTGACCGCTCCTTCTCCAGATCCGACCACCTGTCCCTGCACCGGCGCCGCCACGTCATGATGTGAACTGTACCCGGGCCCCCTGGAAAACCCGGAACCCCGCAAACCCCGCTCCCGGACCCCCCCAAACCCCGCCCACAACCGCAAACTCCGCCCCCGGACCCTGCGGCGCTGTAAAAATCCTACATCTGTGAAAATGACTTGAATTCTCACTACCTCTATTGGAATCGTCACGTTTTAAAGCTGCATTGTGTAACTTTTCTGGCGGAGGGTCTGCCGAACGACGTTTCCGCTTTGTCTGGAATGTTTCACGCCTTTCTATCTCCACGGAAACCAAACCAGACCGAGTTACAGGTCAGATCTGCGGAGAGAATCCCTGTTTTTCTCGGTACTTCTGAGCGATAAAACTGTATTTCTGAGCGATGAAACGTAAGGCAGAGCCGGTTAAAGTCGCACCGCGGAACATTCCAGGCAGAGCGCTGACGTATCCATGGAAACGTGCAGGTGACGGGCCCCTGCGACCGAAAAGTTACGCAGTGCAGCTTTTTAAAAATGAGACTAAACACCTAAACTATAGAAACATTCGGCTGTAATGAGGGCAGCTCTGTGCGATGTCACCAGCTACTTGAGATTAAAGAGGCCAGTGGAGGCAGAACACGATGTTTTTGAGAGTTTTTAACCATAAATCTGCAAATTTATCTATAATTTGTACAAAAATAGACAAAATTCTAAAAAAAACCAAAAAAAAAAACGTAGATAATGCTATTAAAACATGTATAGTTTAGTGTTTAGCTCCACTTTAAAGCCTCACTGTGTCACTTTTTGAAGGGTACGTCGTCCGCTTGTGTCCACGGAGCCGCCGTTTCTGCCGCTCTGAATGTTCCCAGTTGTGGCATTAAACGTTTCTGACACTCATTTCCTCGCAGGTGTTTCTTTTGAGCTCAAAAGTTCGGAGAGAAACGTCAGAATTCAAGTCATTTTCCCATTTCCCTTCCTGTGGTTTTACGGTCGTTTTTGGAGTCTCCTCTGGATCCCGCCGATGGAAATACGTGAAAAAAAGCGAACAAATGCAATTCAAAGATGCGGCTTTTGAGAAAACGTTTTTAAATTAAGCGCTGAATGTGAAAATAATACAAAAATAAGACGCATTTCGACACGTTTAAGTCGTTCAAAATGAAATCTGGAGGTTTTTTTTTAACGAATTCCCTTTAAAATCTTGTACTTTTATTATTATTACGCTTTACTTCTAACTAATATTAACCTATTTTCTGATCTATGTTCTTCTCTCAACACTCAAACGCTCTGTTCCACCTTGTGATGTCATGCGGTAATACAGGAAGTGCTCCGTTGTGTTTTTAAACCCCGCGCACCTTCACTAGAACCATTTGGATGATCGATCTCGGCCCTGGAATCGCCGATCTCTGCTGAACTATTGAAGGTAAAAGACGCTGTTGGCTTAAAACTACCACTTCGTGACATCACAAGGTGGAACGGCCGAATAATAAAGGGTTAGTCAAACGTGCAAACGAAACAACACAGGAAATAACAAC
The DNA here is from genome assembly GCA_034769755.1 of Odontamblyopus lacepedii. NCBI lineage: Eukaryota > Metazoa > Chordata > Actinopteri > Gobiiformes > Gobiidae > Odontamblyopus > Odontamblyopus lacepedii. The sequence goes on from CM068352.1 coordinate 38,497,821, forward strand.
GATAAAACACGACTTAACGCTCACAAGAGTCAATTTTACGTCATTTTGGACCTTTTAAAATTAAAATTCGCTAAAGAATTGCACGTAAAAACTCTTTGGGCTTCCGTAGATTCAAAGGTATAAGTCGTTTGCGTGTTTCCGTGGAGACGTCACTGCGTTGCCTGGAAAGTCCCGCAGTACGGCATTTAGTTTGTCTTACCTTGCACTCACTCAATCCCAACTGTTTTAAGAAATAACTTGAATAATACGCGTACTTGAACTGATTATCTACACGGAAATAGCTTTGTTTAATGCCGTACTGCGGAACTTTCAAAGCCATAACAACGGAACGCCAGAAAAAAACGCGTTTAAATCGATTTCATGACACGTTTTAGTTTCGACGTGGAGAAAGCCGCACGTTTGAATTGCACCGAACGCTTCCACGGCGTGGGAAGGGTTCGCGGTTTTTTTCCCCCCGATTTTTTCCTCCATTTTCGGACAGCAGCGCCCCCGTCTGGCCGTTTTGAACAAAGAACGATATTTTTAATACGAGTGAACGGGCCGTTTTTGATGCCACCTCAGCTGCTGTTTTCCACACGTTTTAAAGCTCCTCCAAGCCCGACGATCAAGAGACTTTTGGTATTTGAAATGGTTTTATCTGATGTTTGCTGTATTTTTTCACACCACCCCACTCATGTACATATTAAAACTACTTCAAAGCGTCTAAACATGTATTTTTAATGGCCACGGTGTTGCTTAAACTGAGGAAATGGCTCCTAAAGTTGCGCTGTGTAACTTTATTTTTGGTGGTTTGTACGAACACGTCATTGCTCTGCCTGGAATGTCCCGCAGTATGACTTTAAACAACTATTTTACGTTCATTCATTCAATTCCAGGTGGTTTTATAGCTCAAAAACGCCAAGAAAAACAACATTCTGACCGTGAGCGGGGTCGCCTCTCCGCAGATCTGACCTGTAACCTGGTCCGGGTTGGTCTCCGTGGAGATGGAAAGGTTTGTGGTCGTACAAAACGTTGTAAGAAAAGGTTTAACGTCGCACTGCAAAACGTTCCAGAGAAAGCAATAATAATGATACGCATGCGACGGACCCTCCGCCGGAAAAGTTACACAGTGCAGCTTTAACGTGAGCTAAATCTGAGCAGTTTTAAGATTTTGTTTTTCAAATGTTGCTTTGTAAAAGATTTGAAGGTTTTTGGTTACGCTCAGCACAAAGTAAAAAAAATATATACATGACACTGATTCATACGGATGTTGTTGTGGTTATAAAAAAAAATCAAATTCAGAGAAATTTAAGTATAATTTTCTTTTCTTATTGGGGCGTAATTTAGCTAGAAATAAAAATCAAACTCAGATCAGGACAAACCTTGATTTAAAAAAACAAAATTCTCTAGTTAGAAGTAAAAAACGTTGAAATTACGATGTTTATTCACAGTTCGTTGCATCTCGTCCAGATCTAATTAAAACCATCGACTGTTTAAATGAATGGACAGAGCTAAACCCGCCGCGCTCCAAACAGGAAGTGAACACGGGCGCGTTTACGGCTCCATCGACTCTGGATCCAGTTCACTTTGTTTTGAAAAACCGTCGTCGCTCTCTGCTGTACCTGCTGCTGTGAAACTTGTCATTTTAATCTTAAATGTTCGTGTTAATGGACAGAAATTAACAACAAAAATGGAGTAAACGAATATTTTTTAAAGGCTTATTTTGTTTGTTTTGAATTTTCCAAAATGTGAACTTCGCTTGACAACAAAAGTTATGTTAGAAAGTCTGAAATTCGAATTGGATTTTTGTTATTTTGTTCGTAATTCAAAATATAAACTTTAATAACGGACCAACCCCGAAGTCGTGCTGCGTTTTATTATTCTCACCAAACCCACTCGTCGCGCCCACATTTCAAGCGTTTTATTATGTTTCGTGTGTCCGACTCGGAGCAAAACGTGGACGCCGATCCTAAAGTGGTGGTCGTTTATCTTCCGTTTGTGACTTTAGGGACGTTTAGCGACACCCGTTTGAAACAAGTGTTTGTTCAGCACTGGCCTCAACACAAACCCGACTCCCATCCCGATCGGCAGATACGGATGTAGTAAAGTGCTGCGGTGCTGCTCCCAAACCCATAGACCACATGTGTCAAACATGCGGCCCGGGGGCCAGATCCGGCCCTCCAAGACCTTTAATCTGGCCCTCGGCTGATTTTTCTATTAAAATACTTAAAATTTTCAGATTTTTCTGTTAATTTTCTGCACCGTTTAGCATAGCAGCGTCTCCGGGCGTTTCTGTGCACGCTATGCGACTCCCACCAGAGCAGCACAAATGAAGACTTTCCTCTTTCCAAACGCTCTTAAAGGACGATCGTTCTGACTGTCGACCGTGACCCTCATCAGCAAAATGTCAAAAAATGAGAAAAGCAGATGCTGAGTTCAGGATTTCCCAAGAAAAATAGTCTAATTCTTATTTGTTGACAGAGGTGAATGGGAAATCTGTGCTCAGTGTGTTTGGAACAAGTGGCGTTGCTCGAGGAATATAATCTTAAACACCACTACGAGACACGGAGAAAAATACAATAACTTGAAGAGAGAACTGAGTTTTCTGATCCGGCCCTTTTGGGATCAAAGTAGGCTGCATACGGCCCCCGGACCAAAATGAGTTTGACACCCCTGCTATAGACAGTAATAATAAGGTACTGCAGTGATACGAGTGACTGTAATTGTAATTTAATCCACCAAAGTGTCCAAAAACAGTTCATACAAGTGACACTGGGTGCAGCCGTCTTGGATTTTATCTTGGAATCCTCGCTCGGCTTCCTCCAAGCGGCCATTGACGTGGAAAAGGGGCGCGTTAGAACGGATTAATTAATTACTTAATAATTGCATTTATACAGCGCTTTTCAAGGCACTTTAATAACGGACCAATCGGGCGTCTTCTTCTCCCGAAGTCACGATGCATTTTATTTTATTCTTTGTTGTTCTCTGCAAACCCCTCGTATCTCGGATATGACGTCATGTCCACGTTTCAAGCGTTTTATTACGTTTCGTGCGTCTGACTCGGAGAAAAACGTGGAAAGTTCTTATTGTCGTGGTTTATTTTCTGTTTGCGATCCACCGGAGCGTCCAAACACAATGAAAACAGTTCATACAGGTGACTCTGGGATTCTGTCTCTGAATCCTCGCTCGGTCTCCTCCAAGAGCCATTGACGCGGAAAAGGGGCGTCTGACCCCCAAGACGAACGGATTCATTCATCACTTAATCGTTGCATTTATACGGCGCTTTTCAAGGCACTTTAGTAACGGACCAATCAGGCGCCTTCTTTCCCCGAAGTCGTTATTCTCTCCAAACCCACTCCCGGATAAACGAGACGAGGCTGCGAATCTGCACCTTCCGACCGCCGTCAACACTCACGCTCCACCTTCACACGGTCAACGACAGTCACACGGTCACTTCTACCACTAACGTTAGCGACAGGTTTGACGGACAGCGCCGCTAAGAGTCGGGAAGGGGCGTTACCTCGAACAGCCTCGCTCCTGGTCGGCTCTTCCGTTGCTATGACACTCGCGGTCGGGATTCCTCATACGCCACTCGGCTCCGAATTCGCTTCCCCCCGACTTCCGCCCTCGATGAGCTTCGTTTGGCTGGAGCCGAACGCTGTGGGCGACGTCGCACTCGCTCGGGCCACTTCTTTAAACAGTCTGTGGTTAAAACGGTGCATACGGAAACTTTTGGTGTTTAGTTTTCAACCAGAACTTTGTAATTTTATCCTAAAAATCTACCAATAATTTTCCCAACAGGCTAAACCAGGCTAACAGGAAGTGGGTCGTGTTTTTTCAATTACAAATTTATCAAAAAATTCTAATTATTATTAAAAAATCCATATATATATTGTGAATTCTTTTGCTGTTTTTGCTATTTCCTTTTTTTTTTTTGGTTTTTGCATTTTGTGTTTTTTTTTTTATTCCTGCAGCTGAAGTGACATCAAGAAATATTTTTGGAAATTTCTTTTGGAATATTGAAGAATTTTAACTCGGACTTTTTCGGAAGTTTTCCCTTAAAAGCTCCAACGCTGTGAACCCTTTTGTTTATTTTCACACAGAACTGTTTATAACCATATTTTTAACAGTATTTTATCGTCGATTTGTGAAAAAAAACAACATTTATTTCCTGTTATTTTCTTCGTGTTTAGTTAAAGGTGCCTCGGCGTCGTCGTGTAACTTTTCCGGCGGAGGGTTCGGTCAAACGCTTTTCTCCGTGGAGGCGTTATTGCTTTTGTCTGGAATGTTCCGCAGTGCGACATTAAACCTTTCTATTGTCACGGAGACCGAACCGGACCAAGTTACAGGTCAGATCTGTGGAGAGGCGACCCCGCTCACAGTCAGAACGTCTGTTTTAGAACTGAACTAAAAACTGAACCAGGACTGAAGCAGGACTAAATCAGGACTAAACCAGGACTAAACCAGGACTAAACCAGGACTAAACCAGGACTAAACCATTCTATCTTCACGAAGACCAAACCAGACCAAGTTACAGGTCAGATCTGTGGAGGGGCGAGGTTTTTCTGGGTATTTCTGAGCTATAAAACCACCTGTAATTGAATAAACGTAAAGCAGAGCTGTTTAAAGTCACACTGCGGGACATTCCAGGCAGAACAATGACGTATCCGTGGAAACAGGCAGGCGACGGAACCCCCCCCGACCCGAAAAGTTCCGCCGTGCATCTTTAAGGCTGTGAAGTTTAGACTCTTGCAGGGACTAGATGCGTATTTTGGAGTGTTTGGTGAATTGTGTTTGTAATAATGGAGTGAACGCATGAACTGTGCTTTTCCTGTTTGGATTCTTATTATTTTGGTTTTCTTTTTTGGACTTTATGCTATGGGCACTTTTACCTCCTGCCCGTCGAGCCTTAATCGAAAATTCGAATCTAAAAAAAATTGACGAATAAAAGGGCGAAATCGGAACCACTGACAGACACCGCACAGCTTTTTATCTTTGCCTTAAAACATCAGATGGAGCCACAAAGAGTGAATATTATTGTTTTATTTCTCTGTCAGTTTCAGAGGTTTGTGTTTAAAGGTTCGATGTTACGCTGAATGGACTTTTGTGAGGTTTAAGTCATGTTATTAATGTTGTTTCCTCCTTAAAAACAGACCTGGAGTTGTGTTTTGTTTCATTCACACATGTTTGAGTAAATCTTTATTATTGCAATGTGAACCTGAATAAGTTAGTGGAACTCAAAAAAAACTGAGGCATTCGAATTATTTTAAGTTGATGAACTTAAAAGTCACAATCTTACAGAGCTTAAGGTTGAATTCGGGCACGTTTGAAGCTAAAGTCCGTTCCTAGAGGAGGTGGAATTCTGTCAGAAGCCAAAAAACGGCACAGATCAGTGTTTCCTCGGTGGAGATCTCACTGTGGCAGTGAGTCTGTCAAGGCAACAAACTAGTGCAGTGATGGGGGCAAGTTCTGAACTTCCACGTAAAACACCAATTTGCTTCACACTGAAGAAGCTTAACACCACTTTAACCCATCTGACAACAGCCACAAGTCTAACAAACAAAACTCTCTGCCTGGTTCACTCATTAGTGTCTGGAAACGTTAGAAAACAACTTTATAAGCACCTCACACTTCCCTCTGCTGATTTCCCACTGCACAGGACAAAGCCCAAAAGACCAAAGTGTTTTCTGCTGTGGCCCCTTTGCGCTTGTAAATCTCAAACTCGTCCGGATGGTTCTTTTGTAAATGAATCAAACTGGTCGTGTTAAAGTGGCTCTGCCGGTTCCTCCAGGAGAAACTGTTTGTTTGCAGCGTTTGCGTCGCTGTTTGACTCTCGTTTTGTTGCAGTGAAAAGTCCCACACAGCGACACGGCGGCGTTTTGATTTACGGCTGCCGTAAAGCGCGACGATGCTGCAAAAACATGTGGAACTGAATCAGATCACGTGACTGAATCCGATACTGTCCGATACTCATAAAAGAGCCGATACCGAGGCTGAATATCGGATCGGGAACATCCCTAAATGTGACGTGAGGCTCATTCTGCTTTCTAATCTGATTATCGTCTTGAGAACAGAAACACAAAGATCGAGGGGCTCTCATTTCTCTTTCCTCGCTTCCTTCTCCTCGATTCTGCAGGAAATGTGTGAGGAAGTCCCGCCCACAGAGGATCTAAACTCCTCACTCAGACCCATAAAGTTTGATTCTTTTCTGTGGTTTCTACTCCCTCAGGTTTACTGGTGGTTTCCTTTGGGACGACACTTATTTATTTAGTTTATTTATGAGACGGGGACAGTGCTCGATCTACATTAACCTTAACAGGAGCGATGCAGACACAGGAAGAACGTGCAAACTCCACACAAAACGGCCCTGACAACCAAAGAAATGGGAGGATCGAGGAGAGGAATCAAGGAGAAGGAAGCGAGGAAAGAGAAATGAACAAAAACAATTTAGCATCATGTCCAGTGTTGTTCTTTTTTTGTAATTAAGTGTAAATCAGAATTACAAAACAACTGTAGGTCTATTTAGTTTGAACGGGACACAGACGGCTGATGTTTATGAAATTTATAATCAAAATCTTACACGTAACTCCTTTTCCCACCAGCAAATTACAAAAAGTTGCAGCGTTCGACTCCTTTATGGCGACACCTGGTGGAGAAAACAGAGATTGCATTTTCAAAAGTGCAGTTTTCCTTCAGGACAATAAGCTCTGTTCAGGATTACCGGAAAACGTTTGGAAACATGTGGATAACGACGTCTTTAAAAAGTCCATGTAAACACCTGAATCCCAAAGAAAATGATTATTCGGATTTAATCTTAACTCTGAAGTAAGTGGAGTTTTTTTTCTGATTTTAAAGGCGAGTTAATTTCTTCCTGGATCATGTAAACGTTTCTTCTTCTTCAAAATAATCCCGGTGGTTGGTGCTCGTTGGTTCGTCCTCCAGTCGTCTCTTCGGACTTTACTCCACGTCTCTTTGGATTTTTTTCATTTTTAAAAATTTAATCTTAATTTAATTTTTTTTCCATTTTATTTTCTTTTTATTCCATCTTCATTTGTCTCATTTTGTCATTTCAATTTTTGTCATGTTTCATTTCATTTTAATTTTTTTATTACATTTTTCTTTCTTTTTTCATCTTTGTAATTTCATTTTTTTAATTTTTAATTTTTTTACATTAATTTTTTTTCATTTGTCTTTCTTTTTTTGTGCATTTTTTCATTTGCCTTATGTTTTTCTTTCATTTTCTTGTCTTTCTTGTCTTTCGTTTTTCATTTTCTTTGGATTTTGCGATTTTGTGAGCGGGATGTGGGAGTGGGCTGAGGTGTGGCAGCCTCAGACTCAGTTTGTCTTCTTCCTCCTTCTCCCACACTCTTCCCTTCTCCTCCTCAGCTCACAGACGGAAAGCGTGTGGACAGAATTCTCCAGCCGCTGCTTCATTATCATCGGAAAAAGTTTGGATCGTGTTTGTGTCGGCGGCGAAACGACAAACCGAGATGACGGAAAAGCCGGGAGCAGCTGAAGTGTGGGTTTTCTTCCCAAAGACGGAAATACGTTTGTGTCGCTGTCCAATCAGAACCTTCCCCACCCCCAGACACTGAGAACTATTAAATAAAGACCATTTAACCTGTTTTCATGGAAACCTCAATTGGGAATTATTATTTATTATTTCTGTGTAAACTCGGAAGAAAAATATTTGAATTCCGAACTATTTAATTCAGAATAATGACGTCTAGATGAAGAAAACCAGGCAGTTTTCTCAGTTTTCCCAGATTTTGTCAGAATTCCTATCACCAACAGAGCCCAGAGGAAGTCGTCATCTGTTTCCAAACATCTTCCGGTTTTGTGACGTAAGCGTGAACAGAGCCTTTTACACGAACCAGGCCCAAACTTCGCTTCTATAGAGACATGTTGGCAGTGGAGGTCTACAGACAGTCGGTAAATAGATGCATTTTACATTTTTACGCAAGTTTGACAGAGATACAACTCCTAAAAATGCCGTAAAAAGTCTTGGAACACAAACTTAAGGTCTGTCTCACGCAGATAGTGCTTGAATTTGTAGTAAAAAAGTGCTGCCGACAATAATACCCACAGTTCTGGAGATGTTCTTGGCGTTTTTCCGATCTCAAATACCACACGGAGCTCTTACCGTCCGCTCCAACTCTGCGGCTTTTCCGTATAATTACCTCTTGATAAGATTTTCAAACAGATGTAGAGTTAATAACGGCTGAAACTCTGGTGCAGCTGTGGATCCAAAGCCGCCGCCGCTGCTGCGACGTCTGTCGGCGGCTCTGAGGCAAACCAGGCACCGTAAAAACCAACGCTCAGACTGACCCGGGATCAGATCTGAGGGAAATCACCAAAACCACACGCAAAAACTGAAGATGAAATACATGCTGATGCTTTTGTGTTGTAGTTTTGGAGATTTTCTGACCCCAAGACCCAAGAGTAAGACTTAAGACTTAACTTAAAGGTCCAATATGACACAAAATGGACTCTTGTGAGCTTTAAGTCATGTTAGAATGTTGTTACGTCCTCAAAAACAGACCTGGGGCTGTGTTTTCCACCTTGTGATGTCACAAAGCCGTAGTTTTCAAGTTTTCAAGGAGAAATTCAACTTGTCAACTGGACCCGAGTCCTGCACGGGTCTGATTTTGCCCGTACCGTCACAGCTCCATCCACACCCGACTCGTTTTCCGACCGAATTGAAGTAAAATTCCGCAGCCAGTTCAACCTGCGATAAATCCAGACCAACACCTGAATCCCACCCGAATGAAAATCAGTCCGAGAGCCAAAATTAAAATGCAGGATGTCGCACGTGTGGTTCGAAAATGAAAGTGGCAGAGATCTGTGGGAATGCGTAAGAACATATGGATTTTACATTTAATCATCTTGTAAAAACAACAGGATTTTTGCATTTCACTAAAACACAGCCCTGTTTTTTGTTCACACCTGATGTTCTGTAAACTCCAGGTCAGACCCGCGCTCTCCTGCGTCCGACCCGAACCCGCGTCCGACACAGCACCACGACATTTTTCACCCGTTTCATTCACATTTGCGGTTCACCCGTCGGGGATCCGCGGGTGCTGAACCCCTGCAGGACTCATTTGCAGCGTTGGGCTGTAAGTCAGGAAGTAAATGCTAGAAGCAAAAATCTTGAGCCAGTGAGCACAGACCACTGAAAACAATACGGCGCCATCTTGGATCCATCTTCCAGATTTTATTATAGTTCTGTGGTGTAAAGTCATACCGTGGAATATTCCAGGCAGCGGAACCCTCGACCAGAAAACCCAAGAAGTTAATGTATAGAAGAAGAGAAAATGAACGTTTTTGGATCTTTTGAAATTTGGTGAATATGAACAAAATATCGAGCAAAAGTCTTAACGCCTTTTACTAACGACTATTACAATGAACCATTTTAAAACCGAATTCCTGAAATCCAAAGAAAGCCTTTTATAAACCCCCTGTACTGTGTCTGACCACTGAAACTCTGCACTTCTGTTTAACCTAAAGTGACCAGACGTCCCTGTTTCCCCGGGACAGTCCCAGTCCTGAGCCCTTTGTCCCCCTGTCCCAGCAGGTTTATACAAAACTACTGATTTGTCCCAGTTTTACACAAGAAATGTCCCAGGTGTCCCTATTTTTGACCAATCTTATACGTGTCAGCAGTAAAGAGACTTAAACTTTGATTTGTTTAGGTAAAATACAGAAAAGCTGCTTAAAAATTACCAAAATAGGAAGAAAATGTGACTATACTGACTCACATTTGTACCTAGTGCATAACAATTTCCCTCAATTATGCAGTCGTTTAACAGTTTTATTACCAACTATTATCAACCCATTTTATTACCAACTATTACCAACCAATCCAAAACCAGGGAGCTGTCCCAGGTGTCCCTAATCTGATCCCTGCCAACAGTAAAAAGAGGCATACGTTGTCATTTGTTTCTGTGAAATACAGTAAAGCTGCTTGAAAATAACCAAAACACAAAGAAAATGTGACTATACTGACTCACCGAGTGCATAACAATGTCCTTATGTACTTGTCTCACAATTTTATTATTACCAACCACCACAAACCGAGTGTCCCAGGTTTTGATGTTGAAATTCTGGTCACGGTAGTTTAACCCAAACCTGCAGGACAAACATTTATTTAGTTTGAAAAGGTTTTGCAGCTCATCCGAGCTCCTCCTTCAGTTCTGGTCAACAGTCTGGACGAGCTGCGAAACGTTTTCCACCTAAATAAACGTCATTATTCCGGTCGCACATTAAATTTCTCCTTTGCCGTGGATTCTACCTGGACGAGTGTGGGATTTTACGCTCTTAACAGCGTCACCTTTGACCTTTAGCTCAGTAGAGATCGGCGTTTCCAGGGCAGAAATGATCCAAATGATTCTAGCGAAGGTTTTATGGAGTTTAAAAACACAATGGAGCACTTCCTGTATCACCACATGACGTCACAAGGTGGAAAGTCCTAAATCTGCAGGGAGTTTGTGAGTTAAACATGTGCGAATGAAACAAAACGACTCCAGGTCTGTTTGTGACGAGGAAACGACATTAGAACATAAATGGGTCCTTTAATTATTGTGTGCGAGCAGATCCCAGGTCAGTTTTGAACGTTTATTCACTTTTCTGAACTAAAAACACGACAGAGAAGTCTCATATGGTCGTTAGAATGAGATATTCAAAAGCACATCGGGGTTCAGGTCGAGGCTGCCGTCGCGTTTTCAAATGAAACTGTAAAAATGAGTCCAAATCTGTCACTAAATATGGACAAAATGAAGAAAGTCTTTATGATTTTTGCTTTGTTGTGAAGTCATTTGCTGTAATAGTGAAACGGACTAGTAAAAGTCGACTCGCTTGATGATGTAAAAACAGAGAAATTTGCACCATGTGAACTGTAAGAGCAAAACATAGAAAATTAGAGGGAAAAAAGTGACGTCGTATATTTATTCGTTAAGATTAAAGGTCTTATATTCCTCAGAACAGACTCTTGTGAGCTTTACGCCATTTTATAATGTTGTATAATCGTCACAAACGTGCCTGGAGTTGTGTTTTGTTTCGTTCGCGCACGTTTGATGCACAAACCCGTCTTCGCTCAAACTGAAAACGCTCCGTTCCACCTCGTGATGTCATGCGGTGATACAGGAGTAATCGTTTCAGCCCGGGAACTGTCCACTGCTGAACTCTGCTGAACTAAAAGTAGGTAAAAGGTAAAAAAAAAAAAATGGTACGGCAGGTAAAAAAAAAATGTAGGTAAAAAAAGTAAAAAAAAAAAAGTAAAAAGATTTAAAAAAAATAAAATAGCTCCTGTGGGCTCACCACCTGCAGAGGGGTTCATAGGGGGGGTCAGGTGCTATGAGTATTGGGCAGCAAGCTGCCCCCGCGACCCAGCCGGATTAAGCGGGAGAAGATGGATGGATGGATGGATGGAAAATAAAAAAAGATAGAAGGTAAAAAAAAGTTTAAAAAAATATAAAACATTTAAATAAAAAGACCAAGAAGGCAAAAAAGAAATAGGTGAAAAAGTAAAAACAAAAATGTAAAAAGGTAAAAAAAGTAAAAGTAAAATAAGTTTAAAAAAAGAAAAAAAAGGTAAAGCAGTTAAAAAAAAAGCAGTTAACAAAAGGTAAAAAAACAAAACAAACAAAGCAAAAGGTAAAGAAGGTAAAAATGGTAAAGCACAGATAAAAGGAGCTTAACTGACATCACAAGGTGGAACAGAAGTTTGGAGATGTAGATTAATGATAAAATATTTCTTAAACATGTGTGAATTATTATTCTTATCATTTAAAAAATTATGTTTTTATTATGGGTTTTTTTTCTTTTTTTTCCTGAAAAATCTGAAAATAAATGCCATTAAAATAATAATTTTTAAAAATCCGGGTCCAGCTCCAGGTTTTTGAGGTGGGAATAACATGATAACATGACTTAAATCTCACAAGAGTCCATTTTTGCGTCATATTTTACACGTTAACCCAGTGTAAACCTATATTTTTACAGTGCATTTGAACATTTTTACAGTGCGCGCCCATTTCCCATCAGCCCCTTCTGCTTCTGCACGAAAAGCACACGTGTCTACAGAGAAATATGCATTTGAAGACGACTTTTTCACCCTTTTGTACCTGTCGATACGAGAAGAATCCTCAGAAGCCGTGTACATACGTGTAAATACTGAGAGTCGGAGGACGCGCGCGGTCGAGGTCTATTTTTAACGCTCAAATGTGACGATTTCGTTACGATTTCCCCCCTTTTAACGTGCTGTGTTTAGTTTTACGCACTAAAATAATCCTCGGTTGGTAGTTCGATTCCTGTGTCGTGCAAAACCGTGTGCATGGAGTCTTTTCTGTGACGTTGGTGGAGCATGTCCCCCCCCCCCCGGAAAATCATGACGTTTTAACTTTTTATAAGTGGAATAAAAGAACATTTCGAACTGTTTTTGGTCTGGTTTAAACGGCGACGGAAAGGCTCGACGTCCAAGTTGATTATTTTCATCGTTTCATAACAAAATCTGACTTTATTTGAACGCTACAACTGGAATCATGTTTTTTTTTTATGTGTATGATTATGCAATGAAGTGTCTTGCCCAAGGACACAAAGACAAAAGGTGTCGGGCAAGGGTTAAACCGATGATTATTTCGTTAGTGGGCGTTCGCTTTATCCACTGTGCCATAGCGACAGAAATTAAGGATTACGACGTCGTACAATATTTGATTTAATGTATTTTTAGTTTGTTTTTTTTGTTTTCTTAACGACATAACCCGGTTACCATGACAACGTTATCCAATTTACAACAACGCGCTGTTTTAATACTTTTTTTGTTGTTGTTCTTTTTGGGATCACGGTGCGGTTACCCGACGCATGCAGCAGAGGGCGCCCTCGCTCTGTGTTTGGTTACGTTATCGCTCGGCGGTAATAATAAAATCCCGGGTCACGTGGGCAGTTTCTGTTTTGTTTACTCGAGGACGAAGCTGATTTTCTACTGTGACTTTGCTCTGTACAGGCCTGAAAACCTCCTCCGTCTGATTTTGTAGAGATAATAAAATGTTTTTGGTGAAAGTTTAACAGGAAAATGTCGTGCTTTTGTTTCTGGGTGAAGAGGAACACAGTTTGGGGAGATGTTCGTACTCAGCAACATGAACACATTTGGACTTAAGAGTTTCTTACGAACATTTTTGGCCATCGTGAAATGTTCTTCTGGAAGAACAAATCCCACGAACATTCAGGAGCACAGAACAAAAATATTTATACTCAAAAAGTCTAATCCCTCCGTGATTGTCGGTTATTTCCTATAAAATATGAATATGCTAAACAGTAAAGTTTCTGAAGAGTTCTGTAAAACACGTCGTCTATTCTGCCCAAGAAATGCAAAGGACCTAAACTCACCAGAGAGTGACACAGAAAAATGACTTCAGAGTTTTTGTTTTGTCCTAAAGTGAAGTAAAGTAAAGTAAAGTAAAGTAAAGTAAAGTAAAGTCAAGTCAAGTCAAGTCAAGTCAAGTCAAGTCAAGTCAAGTCAAGTCAAGTCAAGTCAAGTCAAGTAGGTAAAGTAAAATAAGTAAAGAAGGCAAAGTAAGTTAAGTAAGTAAAGTAAGTAAGTAAAGTTGAGTAAAGTAAGTAAAGTAAAGTAAGTAGAGTAAGTAAAGTGAAGTAAGTAAAGTAAGTAAAGTAAGTAAAGTAATAGTAAAGTAAGTAAAGTAAAGTAAGTAAGTTAAGTTAAGTAAAGTAAAGAAGTAAAGTAAAGTAAAGTAAGGAAGTAAAGTAAGTAAAGTAAAGTAAAGTAAGGAAGTTAAGTAAAGTAAGGAAGTTAAGTAAAGTAAGTAAAGTAAAGTAAGGAAGTAAAGTAAGGAAGTAAAGTAAAGTAAAGTAAGGAAGTTAAGTAAAGTAAGGAAGTAAAGTAAAGTAAGGAAGTTAAGTAAAGTAAGGAAGTAAAGTAAAGTAAAGTAAGTTAAGTAAAGTAAAGTAAGGAAGTTAAGTAAAGTAAAGTAAGGAAGTTAAGTAAAGTAAAGTAAGGAAGTTAAGTAAAGTAAGGAAGTAAAGTAAAGTTAAGTTAAGTAAAGTAAAGTAAGGAAGTTAAGTAAAGTAAAGTAAGGAAGTTAAGTAAAGTAAAGTAAGGAAGTTAAGTAAAGTAAGGAAGTAAAGTAAAGTAAAGTAAGTTAAGTAAAGTAAAGTAAGGAAGTTAAGTAAAGTAAAGTAAGGAAGTTAAGTAAAGTAAGGAAGTAAAGTAAAGTAAAGTAAAGTTAAGTAAAGTAAGGAAGTAATGTAAAGTAAAGTAAAGTAAGGATGTTAAGTAAAGTAAACTAACTAAGTAAAATTAAGTAAAGTAAGTAAGTAAAGTAAAGTAAAGTAAAGTAAGTAAAGTAAAGTAAAGTAAGGAAGTTAAGTAAAGTAAGTAAAGTAAAGTAAAGTAAAGTAAGGAAGTTAAGTAAAGTAAAGTAAGGAAGTTAAGTAAAGTAAGTAAAGTAAAGTAAAGTAAGGAAGTTAAGTAAAGTAAAGTAAAGTAAGGAAGTAAAGTAAGTAAAGTAAAGTAAAGTAAGGAAGTTAAGTAAAGTAAGGAAGTTAAGTAAAGTAAGTAAAGTAAAGTAAGTAAAAGTAAGGAAAGTAAAGTAAATTAAATTAATTAAGTTAAGTAAATTAATTAAGTAAAGTAAATTAAGTAATTTAAGTAAAGTAAGGAAGTAAAGTAAAGTAAAGTAAGTTAAGTAAAGTAAAGTAAGGAAGTTAAGTAAAGTAAAGTAAGGAAGTTAAGTAAAGTAAAGTAAGGAAGTTAAGTAAAGTAAGGAAGTAAAGTAAAGTTAAGTTAAGTAAAGTAAAGTAAGGAAGTTAAGTAAAGTAAAGTAAGGAAGTTAAGTAAAGTAAAGTAAGGAAGTTAAGTAAAGTAAGGAAGTAAAGTAAAGTAAAGTAAGTTAAGTAAAGTAAAGTAAGGAAGTTAAGTAAAGTAAAGTAAGGAAGTTAAGTAAAGTAAGGAAGTAAAGTAAAGTAAAGTAAAGTTAAGTAAAGTAAGGAAGTAAAGTAAAGTAAGGAAGTTAAGTAAGGAAGTTAAGTAAAGTAAATAGGTAGGGCTCCCAAAATTTGACAGCTAGTTGCTATAATGGATAAATTCTCCATCTCGTTTTTCACCACGGTGAGTTTCTAAAAGTTTTTCTCGACTCCCAGAGGCCAAAGCGGAGTTCAGATGAACTTTACCGTCTCATCAGGGGAACTGTGGTTTGGGCGTGAAGCACAAACTGCACAGAAACAAACAGAGAGAAACAGAAGAACAACAGAACTGAACCCCCAAAACAATCGTCCACTGGGTAACAACTAGCATGCTAAGTGTGCACTGCCTGATTTGGTATAAAACAAATAGACACTTCAGAACAGACTTATTTTCACCTCAAAAGTGGTTCATATATATATTTTTTCAATTCAATTTCAATTCATTTTATTCCAGACTTATGGTCCATTTTTAAACCAGGCAAGGACAGTGACAAAACAATAAACATTTAAGTTTTTAAAGTAAGTTAAGTAAAGTAAAGACGTTAAGTAAAGTAAAGTAAAGTAAAGTAAGGATGTTAAGTAAAGTAAGGACATTAAGTAAGTAAATTAAGTTAAGTAAATTTAAGTACAGTAAGTTAGGTAAGTTAAGTAAAATGAGGATGTTAAGTAAAGTAAAGTAAGTAAAGTAAGTAAAGTAAGTAAAGTAAGTAAAGTAAGTAAAGTAAGTAAAGTAAGTAAAGTAAGTAAAGTAAAGTAAGTTAAGTAAGGATGTTAAGTAAAGTAAGTAAAGTAAAGTAAGGATGTTAAGTAAAGTAAGGACATTAAGTAAGTAAATTAAGTTAAGTAAGTTTAAGTACAGTAAGTTAGGTAAGTTAAGTAAAATGAGGATGATAAGTAAAGTAAGTTAAGTAAAGTAAGTAAAGTAAGTAAAGTAAGTAAAGTAAGTAAAGTAAAGTAAGTTAAGTAAAGTAAAGACGTAAAGTAAGTAAAGTAAAGTAAGGCTGTTAAGTAAAGTAAGGACATTAAGTAAGTAAATTAAGTTAAGTAAGTTTAAGTACAGTAAGTTAGGTAAGTTAAGTAAAATGAGGATGTTAAGTAAAGTAACGTAAGTTAAGTAACTAAATTAAGTAAAGTAAGTAAAGTAAGTTAAGTAAGTAAAGTAAAGTAAGTAAAGTAAGTTAAGTAAAGTAAGTTAAGTAAAGTAAGGACGTTAAGGAACATTTAAGTTTTTAAAAGACATCCACACCAAGATTCAAGATCGTTTATTTGTCATATGCAGGTTCAGCACAAGGTTTACAGTGCATTGAAACGCTCAGGATGAGAAGAACCGTTGACTTGCGAAGATATTCAAGAAGTACTAAGAGCTGCAATAAATAGTACTGTTAAAAAGTGATTGCAAATGCAAGGGAAAATAAGTAAAAATATAGTAAAAATATGATACAATACAGATAATAAAAATGTAATAAAATATAGTAACATACAAAGGTGCAGGTAGGATTAAATAAGGTGCAGGTAGAGTCGGCTTAAGTTCGCACTGACTGACGAACGTGGCTCCAAAAGTGTGTGCGCTCGTACACAGAGCGTGAAAGTGCAGTGCAAGTGCAAAAAGAGCAAAAAGTAACTGTAAATAAGACAAAAAGAGCGAGTCGACACGGAGCTCCCGTCAGTGCGACCATCCTGTGGCGCAGCTTGATGCAGCAGTGTCTCCACCTGCTGGACTGACGTCGTATTGCACTGAATCTCATATTTGTGGGTGACGTTAATATTTCATTGTCTGATTCACTGTTTGTTCAGTCTGCAGATAAAACTGTACATTCAAATCTTAATTTAACATCTGCTTAAAGGCAAAAACACACACAAAACATGACACACACACAAAGACAGCGTCCTTTAGCATCTGAGCAGAACTGAAGAAGCAGCTGCGAAACGTGTTTGACGAAATAAACTTTTGTCCAGTTAATAATAATAATAATAATAATAATAATAATAATAATAATAATAATAATAATAATAATAATAATAATAATAATAATAATAATAATAATAATAATGCATTTTATTTATTAGGCGCATTTCTGGACACCAAAAGTCGCCTTACAACAACATAAATAAGTACGATTTAAAAACACACAGTTAAAAGCCTAAAGTTAAAGTGGGACAGTATTTAAATGACTGATTGTGTTTAGTGTTGTATTTTATTAGTATTTAGTCATGTATCAGACAGTATTTTCATTGAGTGATTGTAATTTAATCGACTGGTTTGAGTGTTGACAAACTGAACTCTTTCCTTTGCCAATAAAACCTTAAATAATTTATTCAAGAGCCAAACTTACGCATCAGAGTATTTGAGCGCAGAGAATCCGACACTGTTTTGACATATTATCAGCATCATCGTGTGTCATGTCCGCGGTGATGATTCGCCAAAGATATTTCACTTTTGTCGTAACACAACATTCGACAAGGAAAAGTCAGAATATCTCATGTGCTTCTCTTCTTTGGTCCTACAGATCATGAACAAACTCTTGGTCGTTTTAAACTTTATATCGTTTAAATGGGAAAAACTGTGACGGGACCTTTAAGATTCATCTGTCACTTTAAAAACGACATTAAACAAAGGCTGAATCATACAAAAAATACTGCACTAATTTGTACTTTTGTTCAATTTAAACACAGCGATGATCTGTTCTCGGATCTGTCCATGAGTTCTTTAACCACGAGAGGGCGCTGCAGGACCACAAACTCTGGACACTACAGCAGCGCACACGTCCTGCGGTCTGTTGGGTTTCGGTATTTGAGTGGTAAAAAAAGAAAGAAAAAACATGCAAAAATATAAAATGTATTTAATTTTCGCTGATTTGAACCCTGCATTAGGATGTCACAAATCTAAAACTAAAAAGAGTCAAATCTGGTAAAATTCTGAGTCGATTTAGAGGTAGAAATGTCTCGTTTTGCTGTTTTGTCATTTATTATCTGTATTTCCCTTCTCTTACAGCCAGTAACACTGTTTTTGGCCGTTTGATGCATTCTGTGAAGCTCGTTTGTTATGTTTTATTAATTAGTTATAAAACACTTTAGTCCATAAGGTTCAGATGTGTTTTGTACGGATATTTTGTTTTCTGTGCATTGTTATATTGAGGTAAACATATAAATTCTGTCATTGCTCCTGGTGTGTGGAAGGATAAAGCAGATTAAAGCAGAGAGGGTCCAGTCACTGAAAGTTGTTAATGACGCGGCTGAAAGAGTAAAGCTGATTCAAGACGTTAATGCCTCACGGAAAATGAAGATGAGAAGCCGTTTCTCCTTCGGATTTGTTCAGGAACATGGAAAAATGAGCCTGACTGGAAGAAGGGGAGCGGTGTTAGTGTCTGAAACTCACTTCTTCTGAAAGTAAAGATGACAGATTAATCCCAGTTTATTCTGAACGCTCCTCTGGGGAAAGTGCGGATGGTCCTGAAGGCGGCGCAGGTGATTAGGTCAGTGATCAGGTCCATATGTGTGAAGACGACAGATGAGACGGTGACTGGAGCTCAGCGGTGAATTTCTCTGCAAAAAACTGCCCCACGGGACTTTAGATAAACTAAGGCAGTTTGCAGATGTCGCAGTGATGAACTCTTTCCACAGAAGCACAAGTTTAATAATAATAATAATGCATCAGTTTTAGCACTTTTCTGGACACTCAAAGACACTTTACAGAGCATTATTCATTCACTCCAGACCCGGTGGTGGTAAACTACTATTGTAGCTACAGCTGCCCTGGGGCAGACCGACGGAAGCGAGGCTCCAATCTGCGCCATCGGCTCCTCCGACCACCACCAACACTCACACACACACCACTTTCATACTAGGCAATGTGGGTGATGTGTCTTGCCTAAGGACACTACGGCAGTTTTTGCCACTGGCGCCCCCCTGTGACACCTGGAACTCCCAGTGGTCTCCCATCCAAGTACTAACCAGGCCCTGCTTAGCGTCTGAGTTCTGACGGGTTCAGGCTTTGACGAGCCGGTATGGCCACACCGTCTTAAAGCAAAACACGGGTTTGATTCAGCGGCAGCAACGACGATACTCAAACCGAGCAGCAATAAACTGCATTTTAAAATATTTAGATCTTTTTTTTGAAGAATAATAAACTGTGATTAATCAAAAATCTAAAGTGTGATTAATCTGATTTTTAAAAACACCACATAGTTCTATAAGTGGCTCTTTTTTCAGGGTTGTGCGACTTGTATATTTTCCACCCTGAGCCCATAGACCAAATATATGAATCGTGTGTATGAATCAAAACTGAAAAAACAAATCATTATCTGTTTTTTCATTTTGGTTTTAGAGAAAAATAATAAAGAAAAGGTTGTTTTTTTCGTTTTCTTATTTTTAGTTGTATAGTGAAAAGCGAATGAACGAATGACACACGGATTCTTCTCCGTTCAGCTGTTTTTATGACTATAACTTGTATAATTTGCCTTTCACGATGAAATGTTGGTTCTTGGTCTGATTTTATAAAATAAATTTCCACCAAAAAGTGCGACTTTTAGTCCGAGAAATACGTTAATTGTTTGACAGCACTAATTATAAGTTAAAGAAATGAAAATGAACAGAAACAAACTGAATCTCTGTGTCTTTACTTTTTATTTAAATACATTTAGTTACGATTTGTTGTAATTTTGCTTTAAACATGTGCACAGCTGCAGGTGAAATACAAAACAGAACCAGTGCAACCTCTAAATACGGTTTGATTGAGCTGATTTTTTTATGTAAACATTAAATCAATAGTAATTTCCTAATGCCGGGTTCAAATCTAGAGAAAAGAGAAACACATTTTTTGGACCACCCACTGTGTGACATCATTATGTGGTAAAAGAAAGTTTCCTTAGACCCTTTCTGAAAATGTTCCTCTCTTTTTTCTGTTTTTTTTCTGTTTTAATGCTGTTTTCTCCTCAAAAACAGACCTGGAGTTGTCTTTTGTTTCATTTACACTTGTCTGAGTGACTCTCAACGCTCAAAATGGTCTGTTCCACCTCGTGATGTCATGAAGCGGTAGTTTTTTTCCCAAGTAAACAGCTCCTTTTTTACGTTTTGTCCAGTCGATTGTTGCTTTTCCAGAACTGAAATGACCCAAATGATTCTAGTGAAGCCGTGTGGAGTTAAAAAACCCGCTGGAGCACTTCCTGTATCACCACACGACGTGAAGATCAACATTAGAAGTCATGACCCGTCCCCGCCTGCAGCGCTCACAGCTCTGTCTCCAGTCGTCTTTTCTCTTCTTTTCTTTTCTTGTGTTTGCTTTAAAACTTTATGGGTGTAAAAGTGGAGTCTGTTCTGGTTGTTCATTAACGCAGAGACATTACAGCGCCGAAGCAATGTTCAAAACTCCACTTTATTACCCGCCGTTTTATGCTTTTTCAAGTTTACTCCACCTCTGTCCACATTTTTAGGCCTTAAGCAAAATCTGCCGTTTCCTCGTCGCAAACAGACCTGGAGCTGTGTTTTTTTTTCATTCACACATGTTTAATTAACGCACGAACCTGCAGATTTACGCTGAGTTCTTCTCTCGAACTGAAAACACTCTGTTCCCACTTTTGTTATTTATATTATTTGCATCATTTCAGGCCTGGAATTGCCGAACTTTACAGAAGTCACTGCAGAAAAGCTTGAGAAAATGTAAGATCTGAACACTTAAATCTGTCAGAAAATGACTTAAAAGCAGTGAAATGATCTGTAAATGCAGCGAGATCATTTTACTGGATGAGTTCTCTTCAAATAAACGACCGAGTAAGTAAAGTAAAGTAAGTAAGTAAGTAAGTAAAGTACATTACCTACCTGCCTACCTGCTTACTTTACTTTACTTTACTTTACCTACCTAAAGTAAAGTAAAGTAAGTAGGTAAGTAAGTAAAGTAAAATAAGTAAGTAAAGTAAAGTTAGGTAGGTATGGTAAGGTAAAGTAAAGTCAAGTAAAGTAGATAAATAGGTAGGTAAGTAAGTAAAGTAAAGTAAAGTACATTACCTACCTGCCTACCTACTTACTTTACTTTACCTACTTACCTAAAGTAAAGTAGAGTAAGTAGGTAAAGTAAAGTAAAGTAGATAAGTAAATAAAGTAGGTTGATAAGGTAAAGTACAGTAAAGTAAGTAGGTAAGTAATTAAAGTAAAACAAGTAAGTAAAGTAAAGTACCTTACCTGCCTGCCTACCTGCTTACTTTACTTTACTTTACTTTACCTACCTAAAGTAAAGTAGTGTAAGTAGGTAAAGTAAAATAAGTAAGTAAAGTAAAGTGAGTACGTAAGTAAAGTAAGTAGGTAAGGTAAAGTAAAGTTAAGTAAAGTACCTTACCTGCCTACCTACTTACTTTACTTTACCTACCTAAAATAAAGTAAAGTAAGTAAAATAAAGCAGGTAAGTAGGTAAGGTAAGTAACTAAGCAAAGTAAAGTAAGTAGGTAAGGTAAAGTGGGTAGATAAGTAAGTAAAGTAAAATAAGTAAGTAAAGTAAAGTAAGTAGGTAAGTACGTAAGTAAAGTTAGGTAGGTAAGGTAAAGTTAAGTAAAGTAGTTAAGTAAACTAAACAAAGTAGGTAAGGTAATGTAAGTAAAGTAAAGTATCTTACCTGCCTGCCTACCTGCTTACTTTACTTTACCTACCTAAAGTAAAGTAGAGTAAGTAGGTAAAGTAAAGTAGGTAAGTATGTAATTAAGTAAGTACGTAAGTAAAGTAAAGTATCTTACCTGCCTGCCTACCTGCTTACTTTACTTTACCTACCTAAAGTAGAGTAAGTAGGTAAAGTAAGTAGGTAAGTATGTAATTAAGTAAGTACGTAAGTAAAGTAAAGTACCTTACCTGCCTGCCTACCTACTTACTTTACTTTACCTACTTACCTTAAAGTAAAGTAAAGTAAAGGTAAGTAAAGTAGGTAAGTAAGGTAAAGTAGACTAAAGTATAGTAAAGTAAAGTACCTTACCTACCTGCCAACCTACTTAGCTAAAGTAAAGTAAAGTAAAGTAAAGTAAAGTAAAGTAAAGTAAAGTAAAGTAAAGTAAAGTAAAGTAAAGTCACTCATAAAGTTGAGATTTGTTGCAGTACCGTATCAGTCCAGCATGTGGTGTGACTCTTTTAAAAACATAAATATTTATTCTTTTGTTTTGTCGCTGTTCTTCACTTTTAAAATGGACCATGAGTCCGGAATAAAGATGAAGTGAAACTGAATTAAGTAACTGGAGTTTTTCATGTTTTTTCACGTTCTAAGGTCCAGTTTGTGAGTTTCTTCTGGATTCGAACAGAACGTAGAAGTGACCGGCTGCTCGAGCGAGGATAAAACCGTCTTAATATTTGGATTTGTGGAGCAGCAGTGACGTGCGGAGCAGAACGACGCTGACGTGTGTTTGAGCAGATTTCAGTGAATCATCTGGATCGGTTTGGGTCCGGCCTCAGGTCTGGACCTGCTCAGACCTGCTCCACAAAAACCACAAAAAGTTCAGCACAAACAGAACGGATCCTGCAGCAACGTCAAGAAGAAGGTGGAACGTTCTGGAAAAAGTCACATTTATGTTTAAAGGTTCCGTATTACGTGATTTTCTGATGTTTTCTAATGTCGTTTCCTCGCCACAAACGGACCTGGAGGTAAAAGGCGACGAGGAAACAACATTATAACATGACCCTGGGATAAGCCCCGCCCCCTCTGTCCGGGACACCACACTGACCTGAGCGAAGTCCTGCAGGAAACATCTCCCATAGAAGAACAATGTATTTTCTGTGAAATCAACCTGCCCGTGTTCGGCTGACAGGGCGTCTACAGATTCTTCTGTATTTTAACAATATGAACTTGGAACATTTTTTAAGTTTAGTTTAGTTTATTTACTTAATGAGACAGGGATAGGGCTGGGTATCAATCAAATTTTTTCGATACCGATACCGATACCGATACCTTCATTTCGATACCGATTCCTTAACGGTACCTTTTTCGGTTCCTATTTTATATTAATTTTAGAAAGGAAAAAAAAATCATGAAATGTTCTATTCCACATACTGGAGTTTATTTTCCACGATCATTCCAAGTCATTTCCAATAACTGAAAAATGAACAAGAACACAAGTGCACACCATCATATCACACACACACACACACCTAACAGTTTTTCTACAAAAAAAATCAACATATCAGCCTTTTCAGGGGACAGACATGCTCTTTCCTGGCTGGTGGTGTCCCCAGCGCTCAGCAGGAGTGGACGATGCCTGAACACACAGGGACACACAGTGGCAGAGTGTCCCTCCCTGCTTTCTTCTGAAAATGACAACAAGAAGAAGGCATCAGGGTAGATTAACAAATTAACTTTGTTCTCAAAATGAAATAAGAGGGAAAACAATAACATATTTCTACTTTACCTTTGTTGCCACAGCAGCTGTAGAGTCTTCACTTTATTTTAGCCTTTTCTGCTAGTGTGAATGGATGTACACAAGCTGCCTGCCTTTTCCTCCTCACATCAGGGACCTGGCCAGAAGCTGCAAATGGTTTGCACTTTTAGTTTTGAGTCTAGCTAGGCAGGGGTGAACATCTTTCCTACCCAATGGCGGTGCACATTTTAAATGCTAGCATTTAAATCACTTTTGACTTGGCTAGCAGCTAGTTACATAGCCATAAACAAAAGTTACTCTTTAATATCCTACAGTAGCCTACCGTTAATGCATAAACTTGCAACAAGCCAGTTCAACGGAATTGAGAACAAACTTACCCGATGAAATATCAGACACAGCGCTGTGCTCCGTACTTTCAGATGATTCCGAGTCTGGTCGTAAAACGTCCTGTAGAGAGGTGGTGGGTGCAGTCGAAGTTGCGGGTGGTGGTGGAAGATGCAGAAGGGGGAGAGGAGACGGTGCAGCTCTCCGCTCTCAGATGTATTCCCTGCACTGTCAAATGCTTGAGCATATCTGAAGTGTTGCCTGATTTGCAGGCGATAGTCTTGTCACATATATTGCACCGCGCATTATTAGAGTCGGTCTTGCGAAAGTATAACCATGCTTTCGACTTCGGCATTTTTGTAGTGTTTTGACGACTCCGCAACCAACGTATTAACTTATTAGTCCCATACAAGCGCTGAAGCTCACGTCGCCTGTTAATGAGGGGGCGTGATCAGAATGTGTTTTTCGTGCACGAGGACGTTTCAGCCAATCTCTGGTGGCATTATCCGGCCATGTGCACGCAGGCACATATTGGAGCTACACGTGATTATCCTCTGGGTATCGAAACGTGGAACCAAAAATCAAGACATATTTCGATACCCAGAAGAACCTAAACATTTCGGTCGGTGCCATGAAGGAACCGAATTTCGGTGCCCAGCCCTAGACAGGGACAGTGCACAACAGACATTATCCTCAGCAGGAGAGCTGCTTGTACCAGGTTGTATCGTCAGTGTTCATTTCCACCTGTCGTCCCCGGGCAGGTTCATGTTTTAGTTCATAAAATCAAACATACAAAGAGAACGTCTTTATAATGACCGGAGCGTCACAACAATTCTGATTCCTCATTCATACTCAGTTCTCTCAGCACCTTAAAATCATCGTCCTCATCAAACGTCATCACTCAGTTCATTCTCTCCAGAACATCACGCTCTCTCCACACACTCCTCAGTCACATGACGGGCGCACGTTTGGTTTGAAAGGAGCCATTTTGTCGCCAGGCGTGAGAAATCGTCAAAGTGCCTGAAAATCAGCCTCGCCGGCTCTGAACCCGCCCTCCGCTCCAGCAGCTCACGCTCCCATTGGTCAGAACGGTTTCGGACGTCACGCGCTGGGCTGCGTTCGGCTGCGGAAGTAAACTAAAAGTAAACTAAAAGTAAACTAAAAGTAAACTAAAAGTAAACTAAAAGTAAACTAAAAGTAAACTCATGCGCCGATGAGCACAGACCACAGAACTATGATCAAATCTGGAGGATGAATCCAAGATGGCGCCGTATTGATTTCAATGGTCTGAAATCTGAAGGTTTACTTCCCAACATGTGACGTCAGAAACGATTTAAACTTTTTTTTTTAAAGTTCATATTGTAAAAATACAGAAGAATCCCCACAAAATCCGACCGCACAGACCATTCAAAACACTGCGCCGCCATCTTGGATTCAGCTTCCAGATTTGATCACAGTTCTGTGGACACAAGAGATGTTGGACCTTTAAAGAAATTAACCGACAAAATCTGGGGACGTTTTAATGGAGCTGGAAGAAAACGCTCCAGTTTTAGATAGAAATGTGTTGTTTTGCCTCAAATGTTCCGCAGTGGGGCATTAAAGACACAATATCTCTACAAGCAGCATTTGAATAAAATAAGAATTTCTTGGATAAAAATAAACTCTGACTCCAGGTTTGTTTTTGAGGAGGTAAAAACATTAGACTTGGACCTTTAAGAGTCTCCCTTCTCTTTCTCTTTTTCTCTCTTTTTCTTTCACTTTCTCCTCTGTTCGCTCTCTCATTCTGTCCCTCACTTCCTCGTTCTCTCTGTTCTGTTCTGTTCTGTCTCTTTCTTTATCTTATCAGTATCTTTCTCTCTCTCTCTTATCTTTCATTGTCACTTCTCTTTTCTTTTGCTCATCTTTCATCTTACTCGTCTTTCCCGCCTCATTCTGTCGTTCCGTGTCACTTTCTCTCCTCCTCTTCACTGCTTCACTGCTTTATACACCTTCTCTCCTCCCTCTCTCATTCACCACTTTCTTTTTCAACTCTCCTCTATCTCTCCTTCTTTCTCTCTGTTCCTCCTCTCCCTCGCTCCCTTTTCCCTCTTTCCCTTTCTCCCTCCTCCTTCTCCCTTCCAATGTTCCTCTCGCTCTCCCTCCTCTTTCTCTCCTCTTCCCCTCTCTCCTCTTGCTCTCTCCCTCCCCTCTCTTTCCTTCCCCTTCCTCCCCCTCTCTCTCTGTCCTTCTACCTCCTCCCTCTCTCATCTCCTCTCCTTTCCTCTATCTCTCTCCTCTCCCTCCCTCCCTCCTCCCCTCCTCCTTTCTTTCCCCCTTCCAATATTCCTCTTGCTCTCCTTCCTCTTTCTCTCCTCTCCCTCCCTCCCTCTCACTTCCTCGCTCTCTCTTTCTCCCCCTGCCTTCTTTCTCTCTTCCTCCCTCCTCTTTCTCTCCTTCCCTTTCCCCTCTCTCTCTTTCTCCCTCACCCTCCTCCCTCTTTCTCCTCTCTCTCCTTCTCTCTCCCTCCCTCTCTCTTCCTCCTCCTCCGTCTGCCGTCGTTCCACCGGTTGTTCGAGCCTCGTGTCTCACCTCAGATGAACCGGAGCCGAAACCACAAGAAAGAGAGAAGAGCAGAAAAGAAAAGAAGACCGCAGACGAGAAGAGGAGGAGGAGAAGAGGAGGAGGAGAGGAGGAGGAGAGGAGGAGAGGAGGAGGAGAGGAGGAGAGGAGGAGGAGAGGAGGGGAAGAGGAGGAGAGGAGGAGGAGAGAAGGAGGAGAGGAGGAGGAGAGGAGGAGAAGAGGAGGAGAGAAGGAGGAGAGGAGGAGGAGGAGGAGAGGAGGAGAAGAGGAGGAGGAAAGGAGAAGAGGAGGAAAGGAGGAGAAGAAGAGAACGAGAAGAGGAGGAGAGGAGGAGAAGAGGAGGAGGAAAGGAGAAGAAGAGGAAAGGAGGAGAAGAAGAGAACGAGAAGAGGAGGAGAGGAGGAGAAGAGGAGGAGAGGAGGAGAGGAGGAGGAGAAAAGGGGAAGAGGAGGAGAGGAGAAGGAGGAGAAGAGGAGGAGAAGAGGAGGAGGAAAGGAGGAGAAGAGGAGGAAAGGAGGAGAAGAAGAGAACGAGAAGAGGAGGAGAAGAGGAGGAGAGGAGGAGGAGAGGAGGAGGAGAGAAGGGGAAGAGGAGGAGAGGAGGAGGAGAGGAGGAGGAGAGGAGGGGAAGACGAGGAGAAGAGGAGGAGGAGGAGAAGAAGAGGACGAGAAGAGGACAAGGAGAGGACGAGAAGAGGAGGAGGAGAGGAGGAGGAGAGGAGGGGAAGAGGAGGAGGAGAGGAGGGGAAGAGGAGGAGAAGAGGAGGAGAAGAGGAGGAGAGGAGGAGGAGAGGAGGAGGAGAAGAGGAGGTGAGGAGGAGGAGAGGAGGAGAAGAGGACGAGAAGAGGACAAGGAGAGGATGAGGAGAGGAGGAGGAGAGGAGGAGAGGAGGAGGAGAGGAGGAGGAGAGGAGGAGAGGAGGAGGAGAAGAGGAGGTGAGGAGGAGGAGAGGAGGAGACGAGGAGAGGAGGAGGAGAAGAGGAGGTGAGGAGGAGGAGAGGAGGAGAAGAGGACGAGAAGAGGAGAAGAGGAGGAGGAGGAGGAGAAGAAGAGGACGAGAAGAGGACAAGGAGAGGACGAGAAGAGGAGGAGGAGAGGAGGAGGAGAGGAGGAGGAGAGGAGGAGAAGAGGACGAGAGGAGGAGAAGAGGAGGAGGAGAAGAAGAGGACGAGAAGAGGACAAGGAGAGGACGAGAAGAGGAGGAGGAGAAGAGGAGGAGAGGAGGAGAAGAGGACGAGAGGAGGAGAAGGAGAAGAAGAAGGAGAAGAAGAGAACGAGAAGAGGACAAGGAGAGGACGAGAAGAGGAGAAGAGGAGGAGGAGAGGAGGAGAGGAGGAGGAGAGGAGGGGAAGAGGAGGAGAAGAAGAGGAGGAGAAGAGGAGGAGCAGAGGAGGAGGAGGAGAGGAGGAGGAGAAGAGGAGGAGAGGAGGAGGAAAGGAGGAGAAGAGGAGGAAAGGAGAAGAGAATGAGAAGAGGAGGAGAAGAGGAGGAGGAGAAGAGGAGGAGAGGAGAGGAGGAGGAGAGGAGGAGAAGAGGAGGAAAGGAGGAGAAGAAGAGAATGAGAAGAGGAGGAGAAGAGGAGGAGAGGAGGAGGAGAGGAGGAGAAGAGGAGGAGGAGAAGAGGAGAGGAGGAGAAGAGGAGGAGAGGAGGAGGAGAAGAGGAGGAGAGGAGGAGGAGAGGAGGAGGAGAGGAGGAGGAGAGGAGGAGAAGAGGAGGAGGAGAGGAGGAGGAGAGGAGAAGAGGAGGAGAGGAGGAGGAAAGGAGGAGAGGAGGAGAGGAGGAGAAGAAGAGAACGAGAAGAGGAGGAGAAGAGGAGGAGAAGAGGAGGAGAGGAGGAGGAGAGGAGGAGAGGAGGAGAGGAGGAGAAGAGGAGGAAAGGAGGAGAAGAAGAGAACGAGAAGAGGAGGAGAAGAGGAGGAAAGGAGGAGAAGAAGAGAACGAGAAGAGGAGGAGAAGAGGAGAAGAGGAGGAGTGAAAAACCTTCTGTCTGTAAAAACAAACTCCTGACTTTAATCCAGCGCCTCTAAAGCTTCAGCTTCAGATTCACAAAAAAAACCCAAAGAATCCACGAAAACCACCAAATCCTGCAGAAGTTTTCAGATAAAATTATGATACATTTTTGAAAATATTTTAAATTCAGAATATTTCAGAACCTACATTGTTCAGGTTTGCAATAATATAATAATATAACAAAATCTAACATATGTTCTGTGATTTAGTTTAGAATTTTTAAAATGTCCAAGATTATGTCAATTAATTTCTTTAAAAAGTCCAATACACAGTATTGATTCTTCATTGGTTCAACATTGAGTAGTACCTATTTAGACCTGGTTTAGTCCTGGTTCAGTCCTGGTTTAGTCCTGGTTCAGTCCTGGTTTAGACCTGGTTTAGTCCTGGTTTAGACCTGGTTTAGTCCTGGTTTAGTCCTGGTTTAGACCTGGTTTAGTCCTGGTTTAGACCTGGTTTAGTCCTGGTTTAGACCTGGTTTAGTCCTGGTTTAGACCTGGTTTAGTCCTGGTTTAGACCTGGTTTAGACCTGGTTTAGTCCTGGTTTAGTCCTGGTTTAGACCTGGTTTAGTCCTGGTTTAGACCTGGTTTAGTCCTGGTTTAGTCCTGGTTTAGACCTGGTTTAGTCCTGGTTTAGACCTGGTTTAGTCCTGGTTTAGACCTGGTTTAGTCCTGGTTTAGACCTGGTTTAGTCCTGGTTTAGACCTGGTTTAGACCTGGTTTAGTCCTGGTTTAGTCCTGGTTTAGACCTGGTTTAGACCTGGTTTAGACCTGGTTTAGTCCTGGTTTAGTCCTGGTTTAGACCTGGTTTAGACCTGGTTTAGTCCTGGTTTAGTCCTGGTTTAGACCTGGTTTAGTCCTGGTTTAGACCTGGTTTAGACCTGGTTTAGTCCTGGTTTAGTCCTGGTTTAGACCTGGTTTAGACCTGGTTTAGACCTGGTTTAGTCCTGGTTTAGTCCTGGTTTAGACCTGGTTTAGACCTGGTTTAGACCTGGTTTAGACCTGGTTTAGTCCTGGTTTAGACCTGGTTTAGACCTGGTTTAGTCCTGGTTTAGTCCTGGTTTAGACCTGGTTTAGACCTGGTTTAGACCTGGTTTAGTCCTGGTTTAGTCCTGGTTTAGACCTGGTTTAGTCCTGGTTTAGACCTGGTTTAGTCCTGGTTTAGACCTGGTTTAATCCTGGTTTAGACCTGGTTTAGATCTGGTTAAGTCCTGGTTTAGACCTGGTTTAGTCCTGGTTTAGTCCTGGTTTAGAACTGGTTTAGAACTGGAGTAGTACTTAATAAAAATAACAATAATAAAAAAGTAATAATAATAAAAACACAATAAAATGAATAAAAAACGAATAATTAAAAACATATAATCTCGTTAAATCGTCAGAAACAATTTCTCCAAAGCTCAAAACGCTCTTTTCCACCTTGTGATGTCATGAAGTGTAAAGTGATTCCATGATTCTCGTCAGAACATAGATCAGAAAATGTCGCCCAGTTACTTTACAAATCTTTTATTTCAAACAAAATACATAAACTGAGCCGTTGTTGTTCTTAATTATAAAGTCATGTACAGCATCTCATAAAAACACACGAGTATAAAAAAACCAAGTCAAATTTAACATAAAATCATTTAAAATCCCATTATTAAAGACAGAAATATTAATATTAAAATAAAACATAAACCGGACACATATTTACACGTCTCTTCTTTGAATAAATGTGTTTGTATTTACAGAACAGGACAGAGAACTTCATCCACAAAGACTCAAAATCAGCTCCACACGGCAGTGGCACCAAACAGGCGACTGGTGATTTAAACTTTACATTTTTTACAAACATTTGGTTTTTTTTCTAGTCAGGAGTGTTGTCATAGCGATTAAAGGTCCAATATTACACAAAAAAGTCAGATTTGCACAGTACGGAACCTTTACACTGAAGTGCTCTGTATTTAAGGGGAAATAAAATACATCATGTGTTTGTTTACTTCATTACGGAAGCCCCGAGCGGCAAGTGGAAAAAAACAAAAAACATCATTTGAGCTCCATTTTCTAATAAAAATGATAAAAAACAAAAACAAATAAACCATTAAAATTTAATTTAAATAAAAAAAACAAAACAAAAATTAAAAATTATTATCAGGCTCCATTTTCTCTCTATATATATATTTAAATTAAACCATTAAAAATAAATACAAAATTAAAAATAAAATTAAAACAAAATTAAATAATAAATGGATAATAAACTTGGACTGGAGCACGAGCTTTTTTCTGCCACATCATCAAAAAAATGAAAACTTTTTTTTTTGCTGTTGCTGCAAAGAAAAAAGGCAGATTTTCTTTTATTGTTGTAAAAAAAAAAAAAAACAGAAAAAAAATCCTTAAAAAAAGGCCCATCATTTGGACTCTAAGATTTTTTTTTCTTGTCTTTTTTTTTTGCACTACAGCAACAGCTTTTTTTTTTTTGTTGGTGTGGCTGAAAAAAACCCAAAATTGAAAACTGAGGCTCGTCATTTGGGATCAATTTTCTTTTTTCCCAATTGCAGGTTAAGGCTTCCGTACTTCATTGATTTAAAAAAAAAATATAAATCTGTTTAAATTTGTATTTTTTTGTGTATTTTCTCAAATCAAATTATAATTTTCCAATTATTATTATTATTATTATTATTATTATCATTTTTTGTTTTGGTAGACTTCTTATTAGTGCAATTTTTCTACTCCACTTAATAATTTTGCTTTGAAATTACAACAAAATGTCAGAAATCAGCTCAGAAATGTCAAGTCAGACAAACTTAAAAATTCTCGTGTGGGAAAAACACAGAACTCATGTCTTGGAGTTTGTTTGCGTGCCGACAGTTGAGATGCCGTGGGCGGGGGTAAAACTACGCATTAAGTCACATTAGCGTCAGAGCGTTTTAGACAATCGCCGCGGTTACGCAACGCTAAGACACGCCCGCTCCGTCGCCGCGGCAACCGGAGTAAACAGAAGAAAATAAATGGAGCGAGTGAAACCTGGAATTTCTATTGTTGTTACTGGGATATTATTAAGTTTTCCATGATCACGAGTGAATTTAGGAGCAGAAAGAAACGGGCAAAAGAAAATGGAAACAAAAAAATATAAAAAATAAATAAAATCATGACTGATTTAGACCTGATTTAGACCTGATTTAGACCTGGAGTAGTACTTATTCAGACCTGGTTTAGTCCTGGTTTAGTCCTGGTTTAGTCCTGGTTTAGACCTGGTTTAGACCTGGTTTAGACCTGGAGTAGTACTTATTTAGACCTGGTTTAGTCCTGGTTTAGACCTGATTTAGACCTGATTTAGACCTGGTTTAGACCTGGTTTAGACCTGGAGTAGTACTTATTTAGACCTGGTTTAGTCCTGGTTTAGACCTAGTTTAGTCCTGGTTTAGTCCTGGAGTAGCACTTATTTAGACCTGCTTTAGTCCTGATTTAGACCTGGTTTAGACCTGGAGTAGTACTTATTTAGACCTGCTTTAGTCCTGATTTAGTCCTGGTTTAGACCTGGTTACTTGATCATAAATTATGATAATAATAATAAAAAATAATAATAAATAAAAACACAAAAAAATAAACAAAAAAACAGAAATTATTTTTTTAAATTTCAAAAGTGTAAAAACAAAAAAGAAAATTGCATTGTAGTAACTCCGGCAGGGGTTAAAATGGCTTGAATTTTTTTCTTGGATATTACACTATTGCTTAGTTTTGGCTTTGAATTATAATTTCTGACAAATACAGATTTTTTCTCTCAATTTCTAACATTTTTACTTCTAGCAAAATGTCTGTGGAGTACGATTTCTTTCATACATTTTTTTTTGTAATTATTGCATTTAATGAAAAAATAAAAATATATAGAAAACAGTATAGACCAACAAAACACAATTTAAATAGTTAAAGGATTAAATTTCTTATTCCAATGAACATTTGTGTGGACACCAAAAGGGGCGCAGGTCGACTTAAACTTTCTGTGTAGATTTCATGTTGATTTTTATGCATTTTCTTACATTTTTTGCAGTTTGTGTTGAGTTTCAAATCAAAAATATACAAAAAGTCAAGTATTTATCTCATTACATTCATTAAAATTCAGAGGCACACGTATCGACAGTATTTACAAAATGAACTTTGACCCGGAAGCAGTGGAGTTGGCAGTAAATTCCTGAACAAAAGTGAGGGTGCTGATTGGTCCCATTTATGAAAGATGAAACTCATCCCTGTGCTCCAGTGGATCAGTTACAGGTCTGACAAGCAAGTCCACATTTAGACCTGGTTTAGTTCCAGAGCAGTACTTGTTTAGACCTGGTTTATACCTGGTTTAGTTCAAGAGTAGTACTTATTTAGATCTGGTTTAGTTCCAGCGCAGTACTTGTTTAGACCTGGTTTAGTCCAGGAGTAGTACTTCTTTAGACCTAGTTTACACCTGGTTTAGTTCCAGAGTAGTCCTTATTGAATTCCAGAGCAGTACTTATTTAGACCTGGTTTAGTCCTGATTTAGCACTTCTGCGTTAGAAAGAGATGTTTGTGTCTCAATGCTAACACTAATGTTAATGTTGCGGCATAATAAATACCAAAACAACACCACAAACTAATATAAAGTACAGAAGTTTTCTACATATAAAAATAACCGGCTGATCTTCATTTCAATTCATTAGAATTTTAATAATCTGTTTATTTTCTGTTATTTAATAAAAGCGAGTGTTAGCTTGGAGACACAGTGAGCTAGCTAGCAGAGCCTGTTGACCGCAGGAGCACAGGGAGTGTTTTGTCGCTAATGTGTGTCAGTGTTCAGAGTGCTGCTGTTCAAACTGTTGTGTTAGCATTAGCGCTAGCGTTAGCGTTAGCTCTGCTAGTTCTGGTGCCTCTTCATGTGCAGGGCGAGGTGGTCGGAGCGGGAGAAGCAGCGGCTGCAGGCCACACATTTGAAGGGTTTGGCCCCGGTGTGTTTCCGGTAGTGTCTCGTCAGCTCGTCCGAACGGGCAAAACGCCAGTCACAGTTCTCCCAGGTGCAGCGGTACGGCTTCTCCCCTGGACACACGAGGAGCACAGGTCAGACGGAGGCGCAAAAACACACACATACACACAAGGACAGGGTTTAAAAGTGATGTGTGTGTAGAGCCTTGTTTTTAAAGCTCCTGTAGCACCAGGGATGTGACAATAACCCAAATATAGTGATATTATATCGTCAAAGGTCTCACAATAATATCGTGACCATCACAATATATCGAATCCCAAGTCTCTTTGCTTAAATGAACAGTTCTGATCCAGAAATAGCTAAAAAAAAACAGAGGGAACTACATAGACCATGATCCTTTGCTGCGTTTCAGTGCAGACGACATGAAGAAATAACTGTTCTTTTACATCTTCAGTCTTTGGGTGAAGTCTTGTGAAGCATTTTTAGAGGAAAAAGGAGCAGATTTAAAGTTTAAATATCTTAATAAATCTGGTGCGGTGAGATGTTTATGGTGAAAATATCGAACAGACAGTTTGAGATATCGTCTCAGGATACAATACGGTCACGGGCTGAACCTCGCGTTATATTTATTTCGATATCTTGGGAAAGCTCAGGATATTACGATATTCTACAGAATAACAAGACTGACTCTAAAACGCTTTGACCAGTTCATTTGGTGCAACATTTATTGTCATTAGGGATGGAACGAAATCCAAATCTCTCTGTGCGATATTTTTACGATATGGGTCAATAAGGATTTTCAACAGCCAAATTTTAAAATATAAAAAAATATTAGTTACGTCCCTGTTAAATACACGGTGAGGATTCTTGTTGCGTCGGCTCCGTACGAGTCCAAACAGATCTCTGAGCATCACAGCGAGATCACAGAACGGTCAAACTCAGGGGGAGCTCACTCTTTATAATCTACGTTAAGACGGCAAAACATGACAAACTTCACACGTTACACAACACCGCACAGACTTGTACCTGCGTTTGCGTACAGGTATTTGCCCCGCGCTCACTCCAAAGTCAATATGTGCTCAGTGCAGGTAAATGAAAGCTGAAGCGGAGTGAATGTAAACACCAGAGCTCCACCCAAACGCACAAAGGAAACACCGAGCGATCCGGAGCTAATCTTCAACCAGAGCCCAGAACTGCCCGCTCGGTATGTCCAGTGTTATCTGAACTTGTGCCGCTGAGCAAACAGGGCGAGAGGCCGGCTAAAAATATAACGGCAAAACAACACAACTCTGCAGTGTGTCTGAGAAAACGTTTGTGCAACATTTAAGGGCTCAGAGGATCAATGTAAAGCAGAAAAGGGAAGCTCCTGGTGATAAATAATAATAATCTTCAATTATTTTTTATTAATTTACTTTTCAATTGCTACTTATTTAGAAGCTTCTCAATATAAAGTAGAAATAGGAAACTCTTGGTGATAAAATAAATAAAATCATAAATAATAATAAAATAATAAGCTTCACTTTTTTCAATTTTTTAAATAATAAAATTATATATATACACATTATTTATATTAATAGTAATAATAATAATAATAATAATATCCACATTTTTTATTATTATTATTATTATTATTATTATTATTATTATTTGTATTTATTTACATTTTAATTGCTCCTTATTTAGAAGCTTATCAATATAAAGTAGAAATAAGAATCTCCTGGTGTTAAAAAAAAACACAATAAGCTTCTATTTTTTTTATTTTTTTTTTATTTATTTTTTAATATTTAGAAACTTATTACAATTTTTTACTTTTTTTTTTACTCTGTATTGAAATGTGACATGTGTTGCCTCTCCACAGATCTGACCTGTAAGTTGCTCTGGTTTGGTCTCCGTGAAGATAGAAAGGTTTAATACTGCACTGTGAGACATTCCAGACAAAGCAATAACACCTCCATCAATAAATTCTCTTTTAAACCTGCTTTTTGTCACCAAGTCTTTGGCCTGTGCAGCGGGAAATCAGCAGAGGGAAGTGTGAGGTGCTTTTAAAGATGTTTTCTAACGTTTCCAGACACTAATGAGTGAACCAGGCAGAGCGTTTTGTTTGTTAGACTCGTGGCTGTTGTCAGATGGGTTAAAGTGGTGTTAAGCTTCTTCAGTGTGAAGCAAATTGGTGTTTTACGTGGAAGTTCAGAACTTGCCCACATCACTACACTAGTTTGTTGCCCTGACAGACTCACTGCCACAGTGAGATCTCCACCGAGGAAACACTGATCTGTGCCGTTTTTTTGGCGTCTGACAGAATTCCACCTCCTCTAGTGACGGACTTTAGCTTCAAACGTGCCCGAGTTCAACTTTAAGTCGTGCTGGATTGTACCTACGGGTTAGTCTTCGCTCTCATTCACACACCTGCGCACTTGGACACTGGAGGCAAGGTGGTTAAAGTGTCTTGCCCATGGACACAACAACCGTTTTCATTAGTTTGGGTGAGAAAGTGCTCTCCTCACCACCCACTGCCACCCCGCTGCGTCTGTATTCCCAGAAGTGTCATATTCCGGCACAAACCAGGCCAACTCACATTAGATCATCGTCAGGTTTGTATGGACTAAATACAAAAAACCAAACTACGCTACAAACTTTAAAAACACACATTTTCAGAAACCGGAGTAGGTAGAATCTGCCTAAACGTTGTTATAGTGAAAGAGGCTGTTTTTGTTTCATCAGATTTATAATTTTAAATGGCGTTTAATGTTTAAACATGTTTGAATTTAATTTATTTTTCATGCGAGACATTTTAAGTGCACCTTTTCAAAGTAAAAATTATTAAAACGATAAAAAAATTACCTTTTACATATTCGGCACAAACATTTTCACGCCCTCAAATTCAAAAGTCAAAATTCGCAGTGAAGATCCAAGATGCCAAGGCAGAAGCGATCGATCCAAAGTGATCCGATCGAACTTAAGCAGGAAATGGTGCAGTGAAGCGATCTGATTGGTCGGAATTTGCCTCATCAAGTCTAAACCCCGCCCACAGATGAGAACGGCCAATAGGAAACAGCCTCTGTCCTCCTCACGCACACACGATCGATTACTTCTGCCTTGGCATCTTGGATCTTTGCTGTGAAATTTTACACTCTGGATTTAACACTCTCAGTTTAACGGTCTCAATTTAACACCCTCAATTTTATACTCTCAATTTAACTCTCAAATTTTACACTCTCATTTTTACACCCTGAATTTAATACCCTCAATGTTATACTCTCAATTTAACACTCAATTTTACACCCTGAATTTTACACTCTCAATTTAACAGTTTAAATTTAACATTCAATTTTACAACCTGAATTTTATACTATATAATTTAACACTCATAATTTAACACTCAATTTAACACCCTCAATGTAACGCTCTGAATTTAACACTTTCGATTTAACACTCTCAATTTTACACCTTCAATTTTACACCCTCAATTTTACACTTTAAATTTTACACTCTCAATTTAACACTTTAAATTTAAAATTAAATTTTACATCCTGAATTTTACACTCTCAATTTAACACCCTGAATTTGATACCCTCAATTTTATACCTTCAGTTTTACGCTCTCAATTTAACTCTCAATTTTTACACTCTCACTTTTACACTCTGAATTTAATACCCTCAATTTTATGCTCTCAATTTAATACTCAATTTTACACCCTGAATTTAACACTCTCAAGTTTACACCCTCAATTTACACTTTTGAATTCGAGGACGTGAAATTGTGCTGAATATTTAAAAAGTGACTTTTTATACGCATTACAAAAGTAGACTTAAAATTTCAGCAACTAAAATCCATAATAAAA
Source organism: Odontamblyopus lacepedii (assembly GCA_034769755.1). Classification (NCBI taxonomy): domain Eukaryota; kingdom Metazoa; phylum Chordata; class Actinopteri; order Gobiiformes; family Gobiidae; genus Odontamblyopus; species Odontamblyopus lacepedii. The sequence goes on from CM068352.1 coordinate 38,534,765, forward strand.
ACAGTCGAACGATTCAGCGTTATTAAAAATTCAAACTCTGACGGGACAAATGAACTTCCGAAAACACAAAATCCACCTGAACGCCGTTACAGGGAATGAGGCCGGATTTGCATGTGAACGCGGAAGTGTAACGGGAACATCTGCACCGGAGCTGGGACCCTCGTGTGGAGAGTCAGGTTTTCTTTATCTGAACCGGCTCCTTCATGATTAGATAAACCTGCAGGACCATCCATCACCGCGACAGGTCCAAAGAACAGCCAAACCAAACACTTCACACCATAAGAGCCTCGATTCTGCTCTTTTGGATCTTCTGACCAACTCGGAATGTTATTTCCTGAGATTTTACACCTTATGTTACACTGAAATTGACTCCTGTGAGCTTCAAGTCGTGTTTTAATGTTGTTACCTCATCAAAAACAGACCTGGATTTGTGTTTAACCCTTGGAAACCTAACGGAAATGTCAGTAAATTTGGATTTTTTTCTTTATTTTGCTTTTAAAACTGCCCCTTTTACCCCTAATGAGGTGTTTTACCTCCTTTTGTTCAGTCCAACCTGTTATTTCACAATCTGCTGCTGTAGTTGTGTCATGAGGCTGTGATAAAAGCTATAGGACCAGAAATAGATGAAAAAACCCCAAAACAAAACGGAAAATAACCCTAACCCTAACCTCTTTCATACTAACAACTTTTTGAACATAAATAAATGCTTAATATAGGGCCTTGGCTGCAAAAGTGCAAAATATCAAGTCTGTAAGTAACTAAAAATGTCAGAAAAACAAAAAAAGTGCAAGTGCAATGACTTTCCTGGTCCAGTCCTGGAAACAGCTCCTGTCAGGTCCAGGGCCAGAGCCACAGCACAGCAGGACCACAAACTTATAGTGCGAAGAAAACGGTATCTCAAAGTCAGTAAGTATCTTTTATGGTTGGAAAGTGATGCCCGGTTATATAAAACATACTCCCGTCGGTCTTGAACAGTTAATCCTTTATTATTATCAGTCTGTTTACATCTCCAAAGCTCAAAATGCTCCGTTCCACCTTATCGTGAAGCGGCAGATTCAAGCGATTTCGAGTGAGCTCCTTTTACCTATAGTCGAGTAACGATCGGCAATTCCAGAGCTGAAATCATCCGAATGATTCCAGTGAAGGTGTTTGGAGCCAAATCTGCAGGTTTGTGTGTTAAACATGTGCGAATGAAACAAAAAAAACACAACTCCAGGTCTGTTTGTGACGAGGAACCGACATTAGATTACACTGGGCTCTTTTGTCCGCTCTGTTTCCCGTCTGTTAAAGCTCCTCGGTGAAGTCTATGAGTGAGTCTGTATAGAAAAGCTCGGCGAGGGCAGCTGTGTTTGCCCGGTGCAGGTCGGAGCCTTTTATCCCCGGAGTTCAACAAAACGACGACGGGCAAACGCAGCCGCAGAAGAGACGGCAAACAGACCGGAGCAGAGCCCATCCGTCAGACTTATTCAGACGCTCGGCGACAAGAGAGCGTTTTACACTTTCGGTAGTTCAGAGGTGCACATAAGTCATTCTAGTTCAGGGGCGTCAAACTCATTTTGGTCCGGGGGCCGTATGCAAACTACTTTGATCCCAAAAGGGCCGGATCAGAAAACTCAGTTCTCTCTTCAAGTTATTGTATTTTTCTCCGTGTCTCGTAGTGGTGTTTAAGATTATATTCCTCGAGCAACGCCACTTGTTCCAAACACACTGAGCACAGATTTCCCATTCACCTCTGTCAACAAATAAGAATTAGACTATTTTTCTTGGGAAATCCTGAACTCAGCATCTGCTTTTCTCATTTTTTGACATTTTGCTGATGAGGGTCACGGTCGACAGTCAAAACGATTGTCCTTTAAGAGCGTTTGGAAAGAGGAAAGTCTTCATTTGTGCTGCTCTGGTGGGAGTCGCAACATACAGAAACGCCGGAGACGCTGCTGTGCTAAACGGTGCAGAAAATTAACAGAAAAATCTGAAAATTTTAAGTATTTTAATAGAAAAATCAGCCGAGGGCCAGATTAAAGGTCTTGGAGGGCCGGATCTGGCCCCCGGGCCGCATGTTTGACACATGTGGTCTAGAGTAATAAGAACAATGTCCCCTTTAGTTTTCTGACAATGCTTGATTCAAAAAAAAGGGTCCAAAAGGGGTCAGTTTCTGTGAACTTATGACGGCATGAACCTGGCGTGGTTATAGCTCCTGTATCAGGGCATCCTCAGGTTTGACTACCCCAAATTTACGACTTTTAAAGACCTTTTTAAGACCACTTAAATGAAAATTAACATCGCAGCCATTATACAGGCGAAAAACACCAGACCCAGTTCTAATAACAGCCTTTACCCACTGCTTTAAATAACACAAATACATAAAATCTCATTCAGAACTCATTTATAGTCGTGTGCGTTGCTGTAAAACGGCCAAAAATAATTTATAACATTCTAACAAGACAAACTAAACTTTCACATCGTCTCACGTTGCACCGCAGCCCGGTTGAGTTTACAAAAAATATGCTAATGAAATTTAAGACCTTTGTGAAAAAAATAAGACTTGGATGACACAATTTAAGACTTTTTAAGGCCTTAATCTCGGAACATGGAGTTTAAGACCTTTTTAAGACTTTAAAGCCCCCGCAGAGACCCTGTATATTCGGCAAAATGGATTCTTGTGAGCTTTAAGTCGTGTTATAATGTTGTTACCTCCTCACAAACAGACCTGGAGCTGTGTTTTGTTTCATTCACATGTTTGAATAACTTTATTATTCATCTGTCTACATCCCCAAAGCTCAAAATGCCCCGTTACACCTCGTGACGTCAGGCAGCGCTAATTTTCAGGTTTACGGCTACAACTTTTAACTTTTGTTCAGTGGAGATTGGCGGTTCCACGGCTGAAATCGTGTCTAACACACAAAGCTGCATATTTAGACGTGTGAATGAAACAAAACACAACTCCAGGTCTGTTTGTGACGAGGAAAACGGCATAATATGAACCCTTTAAGTTGGACTCTTCTCAAAAACAGTACCGCGCTCTAAAGTAATCTTGTTCTTGGTCTTGAAGAGGACCAAGAAAAAGGGTTTTGCGCATTGTAGCTCAACAAAGCCGCCATCAGCCTGGAAGTCTGCACTAATTTGAGAAGTGAAGTGGACACGAATAAAGCAGATGCAAACGAGCTTTTAAGACTCAAATCTATCGGCTTAATGACTTAAAAGTAGTGAAATGATCTGTCCGCGCAGCAAGATCCTTTTACTGGACGAGTTCTCTTCAAATAAACGACCTCTAGACGAGAACGAAGCGTCGCAGAACGAGTACGTCGATAATAAATCTGAAAACAAGTTGAAGGAACCTGATAGAAGTTTTAAAATCTTGGCCAGATCAGAGAAGTTTGCAGCGTGCCCTTCTGTTTGTCCACTTTTAGTAAATGGTGACATTTTTATACGGCGCTTTCCCACCTTCAAGGCGCTCTAAGCTCTTTAAGCGCTTTGTGTGGCATTGTTTGTACAAAAAGTGCTCTATAAATAAAGACTGATTGATTTATAACTCTACCAACTATATTTATAGAAGCTTGGGACCCTGAAGACGCAGGACTTTGGACAGACCGAACCCGAACTGCATCTTAACCAGGTCAGAAACAAAGAAAACTAAAAGCCTATTTCTATTTGGAGTCTAAACGTAATCTGGTCTATAAAGCACGTGTACATGCGCCTGTGTGTGGTTCTATAAATGTCCCAGTGTGTTTTGACTTGCTGCGAGGAGAATGTGGTCCGTCCAGAGTCTTTGGAAAAACAATATGAGAAAAAGACCGAAGCCTGGAAGAGTTCATCCGTCACTCTGACACCGGCTTTTGTTCCATACAAAGAACAACCTACAGTATATAATATTGACATAAGCGGTATGTGAGCCTGTCGTTTGAAGGGAGACAAATGGTGCACTCTTTAACGCTTGTGAAATACCCCACAAAGAATTTAATCCACGTTTTACAAGCAGAAACATTCAGTACATGTGACTGAATTCAGCTTTAAGGGCTCACGTTACTCTATTTTCAGAGCTACACGTGTCCATAATGTCACAAACAGACCTGGACTTGTGTTTCGTTTCTTTCACATCGTGTATGTTTAGCACACAAACCTGCACATTTACGCTGAGTTCTTCTCTCCACACACCTTCACTAGAATCGTTTGGATCATTTCATCTCTGGAATTTCTAATCTCTGCAGAACAGAAGGTAAAACAGGGTTCCCACGGTGTCTTAAAAACTCTTAAAAGCATCGAATTTATTATGAATTTGGAAATAATACCTTAAAAAGACTTGAACTTTTATATGAGTCTTAAAATTTGTGCAGTAACTTCTCCGTATCGCATTTCTCCTCAAAAGTTTAATTTGTGGATCATCATTATTTGGGAAAATAAAGCAGTGTAAATAAAGAGCGGTGGAAACAATAATTGAGAACGCGACGCAGCCCCGGGTCAGAATCCTCCAAAAAAACGTCACTGAAGATCCTGCGCTTCAGCACCACAAGAAACAAGCTCAACAGAATCCCGTAAAATCAAAGACGATATCAGCAGGACACAAAGTCTGACTGAAGCCGTTATGTTGCTTTTTTTAACGTTGGTTTTACGTCACTGAGCGTCACGAGTCATGAGGAAGAGTCTCTGCTTCCCCAGATTCATTTGTTTGGTAAATAAATGAACACAAATTCAAGACTTAAGGTTTTCTTTGCCGGTAGCTCTGTGAAACAGGCTGTGAAATAGGTATGAACTTTTTATATAAATGGTCTTAAAAAGGTCTTGAAGAAACCTGTAGGAACTGAAGTGGAGCTGTTCACTTGAAAACTATTGCTTCGTGACATCACAAGGTGGAACAGAGCATTTCAGTCCATGTATTATAAATGACAAGATAATATGAATAACATAATGACCCTTTAAAAAACTAGTTTTTATTTTTACTGTTTTAGCTAAAAATGTATCTTAAAAGTGCATTGTGTAACTTTTCCTGTGAGTCTGTAACGCTTTTCTCGTTCTTTGTCTGGAATGTTCCACAGTACGGCATTAAACCTTTCTATCTTCTTAGAGACCAGGTTACAGGTCAGATCTGTGGAGAGGCGGACCCCGCTCACGGTCAGAATGTTGTTTTTCTGGGTATTTTTGAGCTCTAAAACCACCTGTGATTGAATAAATGTAAAGTCGAGCTGTTTAATGTCACACTGTGGAACTGGTCTTGGTCTAGTCCTGGTCTGGTCTTGGTCTAGTCCTGTTCCAGTCCTGGTTTAGTCTTGGTTCAGTCCTCGTTCGGTGCCGATTTAGTTTTGGTGTAATCTTGGTTCTTTAATACTGGTCTAGTCTTGATTCAGTTCTGATCTGGCCTTGGTTCAGTCCTGTTCTAGTCCTGGTCCGGTCCTGGTTTAGTCCTGATTCAGTTCTGACCAAACCAGACCAAGTTACAGGTCAGATCTGTGGAGAGGCGACGCCGCTCACAGCCAGAACGTCTGTTTTTCCTTCTATTTTTGAGCTATAAAACCACCTGTGATTAAATGAACATAAAGTAGAGCTGTTTAATGTCAAACTGCGGAACATTCTGGACCGAGCAATGACGTATCCATAGCAACAAGCAGGTGACGGACTCTTAAACAAAAAGTTACACAATGCAACTTTAACCTAGACATACAATTTTATCCAAAAACTCAAATTTGTGTTTAATTTCCGTAAAGAAATATCAAAACAATGCTATAAAATAAAGTATAACATTTCCAGATCAGTGCTCGATCTCTGTCTCGGACTTTGCTCCCGCCTCGTAAATAACTGCGCACATTCCTCCGAGCCTATCTGACTTTAATAACACTTAAGGGCCCGAAGCGTCCTTTTTTCTGACTACGAGAGCAAACACTGAACGCCTCTCGAAATCGCCCATAAAGCTGCTCGGAGTGGACTTTATCAGGCCGTGTTTGGAAAGAGGGTTTGGAGCTGTTCCCTAATCGCACTGATAACGTCTCGCTCTTTACACCGCGCTAATGGCCAACAGCAGCTGAAGGGCCAAACGCCGAGGCCACGTCCGAGTCCGGGTCCAGAGCGAGGGTTTAGTCCAGACCAAAGTCCAGACCAAAGAAGTCCGTGCGTTTGACCAATAAAATGTAATGGCCCACGCTGCATAACAACAACAGCAGCCAGGATTAATGTGCGAGACGTGTTCTGATGATGTAAAAACAGACCTGGAGTTGCGTTTCGTTTCATTCGCACATGTTTGAGTAACACTTTACGCTCCCGTTTACTCAGGGCAGTCCCAGTTTTGAGCCCTGTCCCAGCAGATTTATCCAAAACCAGTGAAATGTCCCAGTTTTATGCAAGAAATGTCCCTATTTTTGACCAATTTGAAGCCCAGCAACTGTAAAACAGGAGAATATTGCCATTTGTTTCCCTAAAATACAGAAAAAACATGCTTGAAAATGACCAAAAAGGTGAAAAAAATGCATCAACAAAAGTCCCAAACAAAAGATTTTACACGGATTCAAAAGTGAGTCGAGAACGCCCAGTGTTTCAGGCTCTTTTCACAATTTGATTTATACCAAACATCCCGACCCGGGTGTGTCCCAGCTTAGAATTTTGAAAAGCTGGTCACTCTGCCTTTAGCAATTATGAGTCTGTCTGCAGCTCCAACGGTCAAAATGCTCTGATGTGATGTCATGAAGCGATAGTTTTCAAGCTAATCAATCAGTCAGTCAGTCACACTTTATTTATAGAGCGCGTTTCATACAAAAAAAATGCAACACAAAGCGCTTTACAGTGATTTAAAAAGAACAATCCCACATTCCCCCCTGAATAACTGCATCTGAACCTGGAAACTAAACAAACTCTCTGGGATCTGGACTATCTGAGTGGGTCTTCAGATTAATTGAGATTATATTACCTACTTTTACCTTTTGCTCAGTCGAGATTAGCAATTCCAAGGTTGAAAAAATGATCCAAATGATTCTAGTGCAAATGTGTGGAGTTTAAAAACACAGTGGAGCACTTCCTGTATCACCACATGACATCGCAAAGTGGAACGGGGTGTTTTCTGATGTTCTAATGTTGTTCCCTCATCACAAACAGGCCTGGAGTTGTGTTTTGTTTCATTCACACAAGTTTAACACACAAACCCTGTATGTTTAGAGCGAGTTCTTCTCTCAAACAGAAAAAAAACACACGCTGTTCCACCTTGTGATGTCATCATGTGCTAATACAGGAAGTGCTCCACTGTGTTTTTAAACTCCACACACCTTCACTAGAGTCATTTGGATCACTTCCACCCTGGAATTTCCCGTTTTTACCAAAAAAAATGTCAAAGTTAGTTAAGTTCAAAACTACCACTTCATGACATCACAAGGTGGAACAGAGCGTTTTGAGCTTTGGAGACGGACGAGCCAATAACCAAGTGTTGTGACTATTTGTCAATGGAAACTAACAAACCAAAGTGATGAGTGAACTTAGAAATAAACAACACTCAAATACCGTAAAATACCAAATAGTCGCCGGGTCCCTTTAAACTCCGGGTGCAGGTGGATATTTGTATATTTGTATATTTGTTTATTTGTATATTTGTATATTCTGATAAATAAGCGCCAGTTCCAAATAAACGGTGAGTCTAATGTTGGTGCTGAAGACAGAAGTCGAGCTGCACCAACAGGAGCAGGACTGATGCTCACGTCGTCTCTACACAAACCAAACTTAAAACCACACGGCTCATCTGCATAAACTATAAGCGCTGAAAAAAACAGCCGCTCCTCCTGATGCGGTGGATGAACGTTCTCGCTCTGCTGCTTCACACTCGCTGCGTCTGTCGTTTGTTTCGCTAAAGAAACGTCTGCGTGTTGTGGTTTTTTTTTTGTAATTCAGGAGTCGCTTTCACATGTGGGAAACTCTCCGGTCAGTAGAGATTTTGTTATTAACTCGTCTACGTCTGTGTAGAAAGTCGCCTAAATTACCGTCGCACTGGTTAAAAGAATTTGAGTTCCAGATTTTCCCCGATTTTTGTGAGGAAGGAATTAATCACCATCTGGTCTCAAATGCCCGGTCTGTTCAGGTCTGTTCAATGAAGCAAATAAACGCCCCGGCGACTATTTGGTATTTTACGGTAATCACTTTTGGACACCGTGGGGATGTGGTTTACGCTTTAAAGTAAAGAAACAAACTCAATATCCAGGTCCAAAGCTGCATCCAAGATTTATTCCAGTTTTACAGGTAAACAACAAAGATACATGATCAAGGCTTATACCTGCTGCCCTCTCCGGCCACGGTGCCCCACGGATCAAACCGAAAAACAGAAAAGACGCTAAGGTAAATAAGGCAAATTAGACTTAACAAATTTGCAAACATAACATTAACATAGCAAAAATTCACAAAACTAAATTAGTAAACTTAACTAAAGCGTAAATGAAACAAAACACAACTCCAGGTCTGTTTTTGGGGCGGTAGCCACATTATAACATGTCTTAACGTAATGCAGGAGCTTTAATTCTCTTGGTTTTCGTCTTAATATCACGTGTAATCTCGTGTTGGGTTTAAGCCGCTCTGATCGTTCATTCCAAACGCGTGAGTCACAAACAGGACTCTGCAGGTTCAGCCTCAACATTGTGCTCCAAAAAGAACATTTAATCCCAGCTGTTTTCATCTTTATTATCCGCAGAAAAACCAGTTCAATGCTCCCTCTGCCTCGCCAACCACCAGGAGGTCACAAGTTCAGTTCCCAGGCACAGGAATTGTGTGCCGGGGTCATGGTTTTCTGGTTTCTTCCGTCAATCTAAAACGTGCACAAAAATCCTACGTCTTGGGATTCCTGACGATGAATCTTAGGCTATGTTTAGACCGCAGCCTGAAGTGAATTTTTCGCCCCTGTATCTCATCTTTTAATGACTGTCTGAACGACACAGATCCGATTTTTTCAAATGTGACCCAGACCACTCATGTTCCACAGATATGTGCTCCTAAAACCAATTCAAATCCGATCTTTGGACATGAGTTTCCATTTTATGCTGTAACAAACTCCTGTTGTGAGCCAATACAGCCCAACGCCGACGTGTTTGTTCACTGAAACAGGCCAAAGACGTGTTTCCTCCTGCGAGAGTGGTACAACAGCAACTTTAAACTCTCCAGATGCTCAATGCAGCGTCCAGATTTAGGCGATTTCTGTAAACACTGAGCTGCTGTGATGTCGTCGTGTCTCCAGTGCTCATGCGGGACACTTTTGGGGCGTTTAAAGTTCACAAACAAGTCCCTTTTATTTGGAAATGTGAACGACCTCGCCAAAAAAAATCAGATTTCAATCAGAAGCCCTGCAGTCTGAACGTAGCCGTAGACTGTGCTCCAAACAGGACGTGACAATGGGGCCGCTTCTAGGTCCATCAACTCCAATAGACTTTCCATTGAAAAACTGTCGCCCTTCTCTCAGTTTGTTATTGAGTGTTTGGAAAGGCTCATGGTGCAGATGAACAGCCTCTCTACCATCTGTCTGTCCCAGGGCAACTGTGGCTAAAAGTGCCATTAGAGCATTCATTCAATTCAAGGTTGTTTTATAGCTCAAAAATACCTAAAAAACATCAACTGTACAAACATTTATTCAAGTCTGAGCTGTGAAACTTTTTCGACCTAAATATAAATTTCTCCTTTGCCCTGGATTCTGCCTGGACGACTGAGGGATTCTACACACTCCTAGAAAAACAGAACTGAAAGCATCCTCACCAGCAGCCTCTCAGTCTGGTACGGCAGCTGTTCGGCCTTTCAGAGGTGAGGACCTCAGAAAAGATCATCAGATCACCTCAATCTGCCATTCAGGACTTGTGCACATCCCGCTGCTGCAACAGAGCCATCGATATTGTAAGAGAATTTAAGTAATTTATCCTCCACTTACATTTCTCAGTTTAACATTGACTCACAAAAGCAATATTTACACCAGGATCTTCTCTTGGCGAACCATTGGCACCACTATCTAACCTGTGGCATATTTCTGTCTAACTGGAGTTTACTGGTCTTCAGAGTCTCCCCACACTCGCTTTATAAACCTCCTCCTGTGGAAGCTTACAAAAGGGGCTTGAACACTCAAAGATCAGACGATGTTCACTCTTTAAGTCCCCCGGGGTCGTGTTATTGATAATAAATAAACTTCCCCTGCTTAAGACGTCCAGTTGGTCTCCAGCCTTTTACTTCCACCCTTTCTTGGACAAGCTGAAAACTTCTACAACAGATATAATCAAGGAAAACGTGCAACAGCTCACAGACTGCGCTCCCTCCGACAAACGTTATCGCAGCAGCAACACGACCAGACTCTGCAACGGCTTCGCACTCAAGCTAATCCCATGAACACACTTTTTTTTAACGGCACATTGGTGTTTTTTGGCAAAATTGCAATAAAGTTCACTTCGACTTTGGCTTATTTAAAGATCCTCAGTCGTGCCAAATGGACTCTTGTGAGCTTTAACCCTCATAGACCGACTGGAGCGCCTGCACTCCCAGTTTCCATGCGCGACTTCTCATTACCGCATCTCCGGAAACACATGCGCTATCGGAAACATTCCAACAGTTCCTGAAAGCAGAGAAGTTGCACTTTCTACTCGTTTGAGGTTATTACAGTAAATTTCTGCAGCACCCGCCACGGAGCCTGTAGCATCGAGTGCAGAGGGGCGGAGATTTGGAGAGAGCGGCGGTAGTTTATAAGTGGTTTTTCGGTGCTTTTTCATTTTATTTTTTGGCGTTTTTCTTCTCTTACAACTGTTATTACACATTAATACACATACAGTAATGTTGAACACCTGCCAAATACTGAAAGCTGAACTCATCCTGGTAAGAGGGGTAAAAGCACTTACTCCTGGGACATTTTCTGACATTTTTTAAAAGGAAAACAGAAAAATCCAGGCGGGATTTTGATGCATGGAATCAAAAAGGACTAAAAGGGTTAAGCCATGTTATAATGTTGTGACCTCCTCGGTTGCGATTCGTTTCAGGGCAGAAATCATCCAAATTATTTAAAGGGAAGATGTATGGAGTTAGAAAACGCAGTGGAGCGCTTCCTGTATCACCACATGACATCATGAGGTGGAGCAGAGCTTTGGAGATGAGTGAAGAAGCTAAACGTGCAGGGTTTGTGCGTTAAACATGCGCGAAAAATGAAAACAAAACACAACTCCAGGTCTGTTTGTGACGAGGAAACGACACTAGAACACAGATCTGAAAACACTCTCATATAATATAAATATGGGCCCTTCAGTATTTTGTTTTTCCAGTCTGCAGTTGTTTGAGGGCACCGCAGACAGCTCGGTTTAATCAGCGAGGACAGCGCGTGCAGCGGCGGAGTCACATTGGAGCTCCACCTCGTCCGACAGGTTTTCATGAGAACAAACAGGCCCGTGAACCACCCGTACACCAGACATTTCCTACGCCTCAGGTGAGACGTTTAAGCTCCCGTGTCTCTGAGCTAAAATCAAAATAAGCCAGTGCACGGTCGACTTCAGCTCCGAGTCAGAGTCCAATAATGATGCGAGTCGAACTGTGAAGGTCCTGAAATTACACAGAACGGACCATTGTGAGCGTTAAGGCGTGTTCTGATGTCGTTTCCTCGCCACAAACAGACCTGGAGTTGTGTTTAGTTTCATTCACACGTTTGAGTAACTCTTTATTATGAGCCTGTACTTCTCCAACTACTACAACTTTTTACTGAGGCCCCGTCCACACCAGTGCGTATTCAAGTCGTTTTTGTTGTGGATGCAGTTTTTGTCCACACTAATCTGATAGAAAACGACTCCGGAGACGGAACACTTCCCTCTGTTGATTTCCCACTGCACAGGCCAAAGCCCAAAAAACTCAATCGCCGATGTCGTTTCTAATCCCGTTTTTTTACGAGTTAATTATATTTTTTGAAAAACGCTAAAGAAATACATTCCCGAACCATTTTCTTTCAACAGCTTTCAGTTTCTCTTCTTCTTCACCGTCAGTAGTCGATCTTCACTTGTTGCTTCTGGAGTCGACGATCGATTCTTTTGGGCTTTGGTGCAGTGGGAAATCAGCAGAGGGAAGTGTGAGGTGCTTATAAAGTTGTTTTCTAACGTTTCCAGACACTAATGAGTGAACCAGGCAGAGCGTTTTGTTTGTTAGACTCGTGGCTGTTGTCAGATGGGTTAAAGTGGTGTTCAGCTTCTTCAGTGTGAAGCAAATTGGTGTTTTACGTGGAAGTTCAGAACTTGCCCCCATCACTACACTAGTTTGTTGCCTTGACAGACTCACTGCCACAGTGAGATCTCCACCGAGGAAACACTGATCTGTGCCGTTTTTTGGCTTCTGACAGAATTCAACCACCTCTAGCAACGGACTTTAGCTTCAAACGTGCCGGAGTTCAGCTTTAAGGAATTTTCTCAGCTTATATGCAAACTAGAGCTATTTTGTGTTGAAAATTACATTCTATTGCCTTTAAAAACAGTGAGAATATTGCATTACGTATCAAAATTGCTCTCATATTCGATCCATTTCATTTGTGATTAAAGTTGAGTTTTACATTTTGTATCGTGACAGCGCTAATGCCGTATTAATCCTCCGCATTACCTCTGCGCACTCGTCACCGCCGTTTGTAAACCCGCCTGAGCTGCGGGTATGACCTTTATCTGGTTATTTCTCCCTCTGTGTATTTTCCCGTGTTAATGAGCTGTGCTCTGTTTAACCTGTACAGAGTCTGTGCTCTGGGCTCGCGGTGCTGCAGGTGTCCATTGTGTTAGGCTCATTTATCTGCTGTTCTGTTTGTCTTTCTTTTTCTACACTGCCCCCCGTGCACCAGAGACTTGCCTCCACCTGCACACACCAACACACTGCTGAAAAACTAAAGAGAATTTGCGCACTTTGACTTACAATAAATGCATTTTGCTTAAAAAACGTCCAATGTTACGCAAGCTTGACTCTTGTGAGCTTTAAGTCGTGTTCTAATGTTGTTTCCTCCTCAAAAACAGACCTGGAGTTGTGTTTTGTTTCATTCAAGTTTGAGTAACACTTCATTCTTTAGTCTGTTTACATCTCCAAAGCTCCAAATGTTCAGTTCCACCTTGTGATGTCATGAACATACATTTGTTTAGTAGGGATTGGCATTTCCAGGGCTCAAGAGGGTTGGGCAGTATCCAAATTTTGATCCCGTTAAACAGTCTCAGCGTTTTCCCGGGGTTTACGGCATTACTGTGACTAATTACGAATTATTTTGTAGCTGCACCTAAACCCTTCAGAGTCGCAGGTTTATATTTGAAGATGAGGCACAAGTTCTGATCAAACCAAACGTTGCAGCGCGTTCGGTCACATCAGCATCAGCGCACGAGCCGTTTTTATCAGCGCTTATACTGTATGCAAATGAGCTGTATGCAAATGAGCTGTATGCAAATGAGCCATGCGCTTTGAAGTTTGGTTTGTGTAGAATGAATGTGTCTAAATGTCTAAACCAGGACTGAACCAGGTCTGAACCAGGACAAAACCAGGACTAAACCAGGTCTAAACCAGGTCTAAACCAGGACAAAACCAGGACTAAACCAGTGCTGAACCAGGTCTAAACCAGGACTGAACCAGGACTAAACCAGGTCTGAATCAGGACAAAACCAGGACTAAACCAGGACTGAACCAGGTCTGAACCAGGACTAAACCAGGTCTAAACCAGGTCTAAACCAGGACAAAACCAGGACTAAACCAGGTCTAAACCAGGACTAAACCAGGACTGAACCAGGACTAAACCAGGTCTGAATCAGGACTAAACCAGGACTAAACCAGGACTGAACCAGGTCTAAACCAGGTCTAAACCAGGACTAAATCAGGACTAAATCAGGACTGAACCAGGACTAAACCAGATATAAACCAGGTCTAAACCAGGTCTAAACCAGGTCTAAACCAGGACTAAACCAGGACTAAATCAGGACTAAATCAGGACTAAATCAGGACTAAACCAGGACTAAATCAGGACTAAACCAGGACTAAACCAGGACTAAACCAGACCTAATCTTGGACTCACTTTCAGTACAGACATAAACGCTCCAGCCCAGTAAAAAATCTGTCATATTTGATGTTTTTTTACTCAACGGGAAACAAATTTCTATCCGTTTTTCCAATTTGGTTTTGGAGACAAATCATGAAGAAAGGAGCTGTTTTTTTCCACTTTCTTATTTTTGTTTTTATATTGAAACACGCACGAACGAACGACACGCGGCTTCTCTAAACTCCACAAACCCGTTTTTCGCTCTGTATTGTGATTGTTTGCCGTGTCCCTTTTGCCTGCAAACAAACGAGGAAATCTGCGTTCTCTCGGGACTCCGGCTCCGGCTCAAATTACAGAAGTAAAACCATCGAAACCCGGCTTTTCCCGCCACCCCCCACTGCGCGGCGTCCAACCCTCCCTCCGCCGGAACAGCCGCTGGGAGCCGGAGGAACTGGTTTGTCGTTTCCATTCTTTTCTGGTGCAGACGCCGGCCCCGCCCCCGCGCTCTTCCTCGCGCTTTTGTCTGGAGTTCTCCTGGGGTAAAACGGGTACCGGCATGTCCGCTCTGTTTATTTTCAGAGTACATTTTATTCTCTTTGCACGGCGCTGGGTGTAGCCAAACCGACGCGGGACAAGAATAGATTGTGGATAAAGGGAAAAGGGCGAGATAAAACGGCGAGATGGTTGTTTTCGTTGTTGCGCGATGCAGTAACGATCATTTAGAATCCGTGTGTCGTTCGTTTATTCGTTTTTCAAAATAAAACCAAAAATAATAAAGCAAAAAACAAAAAAAACCCAACTCTTTTCTTCATTATTTGTCTCCAGAAACAAAATGACAAAACAGATAATGATTCGATTTTTCAGTTTTTGATTTTATGTTTAAATGAAAAGTGGAAAACATGGAGAACGGCTGTTTCCCCGAACCAAACCCCTGGTCCTGACTGAACCAAATCTAAACCAGGACTAAACCAGGTCTAAACCAGGTCTAAACCAGGCCTAAAGCAGGCCTAAAGCAGGACTGAACCAGGTCTAAAGCAGGACTGAACCAGGACAAAACCAGGACTGAACCAGGTCTAAACAAGGTCTAAATTAGGTTTAAATCATGTCTAAACCAGGACTGGACCAGGATTAAACCAGGACTAAACAGGTCTAAACCAGGTCTAAACCAGGACTGAACCAGGACTGAACGGGGAACAAACCACGACTGGACCAGGACTAAACCAGGACTGGACCAGTCTAAACCAGGGCTCAACCAGGTCTGAACCAGGTCTAAATGAGGACTGAACCAGGCCTAAACAAGGTCTAAACCACATCTAAACCAGAACTAAACCAGGTCTAAACCAGGACTGAACCGGGAACAAACCAGGACTGGACCAGGACTCGGTGTTTCCTGCAGAATATTGGTTGGGGGAGGTTCAGTCCTGGTTTAGACCTGGTGTAGTCCTGGTTTAGTCTTTTCTGTTGGCAGGGATCAAATTGGTCAAAAATAGGGACACTGGGACATTTCTTGTATAAAACAAATCAGTGGTTTTGTATAAATCTGCTGGGACAGGGGACCAAACTGGGACCGAGTGGATTCCCGTACTCGCCGTGTACGTCCGTTTATTCTTAACGCGGTTTCTTTTGTTTTCGTTCCCGTTTTCGCGGCGGTTCAAGCGGCAGCGGTGTGTCGTACCTGTGTGTGTTCGCTGGTGAGCCTTCAGGTGGGAGCTCTTTGTGTAAACTTTGGTGCAACCTGCGAAAACAAAAACACATTTAGAAAAAAAGGGTTTGATATGGTTTACTGACCCAGTTTGGGAACAGTGTTGGAACGGTGTTTGTATCCTATAATAATGTCAGGGCCTAAAATAAAAGAATACCTGGTGTTTTTTGCACATTTTATTGTTACGTAATAAGTCAGACTCCTTAAAGTCTCCTGCTCATCTTTTAGTCTGTTTTTTTCCATAAACCGTCACCAGAATAAAGTTACGTTAAAATGCTAAAACGCTGCCCTAAGGCTTTTGTTCATGGTTAATACCCGTCGCCGTCAGCAGAGGAAACTTTCCAAACTACTCCACACTTTTTAAAAATTTCCAAACGTTTTAGAATTTATCTGGAGATGTTGCTTTGCCTTAAATATCCCACAGTGTAGCTTTAACCTCGCCCGTCCTGTTCTTATTCATTGAGGCGCTGCTATTGCTGGAAAATACCTCGAAATACCTTCACTCTTTCTATGACTGGGATCACCTCTCCACAGATCTGACCTGCGGGTGTTGTCGCCATGGAGATAGATTAGCTTAATGTTGTACTACTTAACATATTTGTAGGCAAGTGGGTGAAAAATCTCCAGAAAAAGATGCACAGAGCATCTTTTACTGGATAAACATAGATAACCACTGTAGACTGTACATAAATGAGCATGGACGCGCTTCCGGCTCCATCGGCTCTGGCTTTAATTCACTTTACATTAAAAAAACGTCGCTCCTTTCTCATCGACTGCTGCTATCGGATCTCCTCATTCTGTTCATATTTATTTTCGCTATTTTGTCCGTAAATCAAGATCTGAACATTAATATCAGACAAATCGGGTGTTTCTTTCCCCGAGGTCCCTCCCGCTAGCGTTAGCAACAGGTTTGATTGGCAACGTCCTTCAACACCGTCACTCCTGATTTGCCACGTTTGCATGAGAGCTTTAATTCCGAATAAAAATAACTTAATTCTGAATAAAAAATGAATTCCACCTTAAAAATACCATGTAAACATTTGATTCCTAATGAAGAATTAAACTTGATTCCGAAGTAAGTGTTTGGTTTATTCCGATTTTAAAGCCGAATGAATTTCTTCCTGGATCATGTAAACGTTTCTTCTTCTTCAAAATAATCCCGGTGGTTGGTGCTCGTTGTGTCGCCCTTCTGATCCGGCTCCTCCAGTCGTCTCTTGGGACTTTCCTCCACGTCTCTTTGGATTTGTGAGCGGGATGTGGGAGTGGGCTGAGGTGTGGCAGCCTCAGACTCAGTTTGTCTTCTTCCTCCTTCTCCCACACTCTTCCCTTCTCCTCCTCAGCTCACAGACGTAAAGCGTGAGGAGAGAATTCTCCAGCTGCTGCTTCATTATCATCGCAACGGCCGCGGAAAAAGTTTGGATCGTGTTTGTGTCGGCGGCGAAACGACAAACCGAGAAGACAGAAAAGCCGGGAGCAGCTGAAGTGTGGGTTTTCCTCCCAAAGACGGAAATACGTTTGTGTCGCTGTCCAATCAGGACTTCCCCCCCCACAAGATGCTGAGAACTATTAAATAAAGACCATTTAACCTGTTTTCATGGAAACCTCAATTCAGAATTATAATTTCCTTGCAAATTCGATGAATATTTTAATTCAGAACTATTTATTAATTAAAAAATCATGTAAACGTGGCTATTGGCTCTTTGGTTGCTATGATACTTCCAAAATTCCAAATATGTAACTTCCAGTCTCGATGAGCTTCATTTGACTGGAACCGAACGCTACGGGTGACGTCGCACTCACTCAGTCTACTTCTTTACACAGTCTATGAAAACCACATAATAAATAGAGTCTAAAATAAAACCATTTCCCCATCGTTCTTATTATTATTTTTCCCGTATTATCTGAGTTTATCTGTGCAGACCTGGGTAATCGCAGAAGTGGATCCGCCTCTTCTCCAGCTCGGGGTTGTTCCGGCGGTTGTACTTGGGCCCCGTGAGGACCCCCTGCCCGTGGGTCATGAGCAGCGCGTGGGGGGACAGTCCTGCGATTTTGGGGGTGAGTATTTGTGGCGTCGGCTGCTGGTGCTGCTGGTGCTGATGCGCTCGGTGCTGGTACGGGGGCGGCACCGCGTGGGGCCCGAGCGACAGCAGCTCGGCGTGCGTGTCCGGGCTGCCGGGCTGGGAGTTCGGGGGGGACGGGGGCAGGCTGTGGGGGCCCGTCTGCGGGGTGTGGGTGGCGTGGGGGACGTGGGGCTGCGGGGCCGAGGGGTAGTAGTGGGCGTGGTGTTGCTGCAGGGGCTCCGTCAGCATGTAGCCGCCGCTCGCCCCCGTCAACGAGACCGCGCCCAGGTTCAACATGGTCCGGCCCCCGCTCACGGCTGATTGGCTCGTGCTCAGGGTCATGGAGAGGTCGGCGTTGCTGATTGGCAGATGGTAAACCTGTCAGCAAAACAAATATCAGTCAATCAGTTTATTTCAGACGTGTAGCAACTCAAAATATGTTACCGTTTCATAACATTAAAAAGGAAAACCCAAAAATAGGTAAATAAAGGTACAACTTACTGTGGCGTACTAAAAAACGACCAACATACATGACCGGAGAGTAAAGTGTCAGTTTGAATGGCCAATATTGACAAAAAAACAAAACAAATATATACCTAGTGCTCATTTTATTTTTTAAGTTTACTTCACAACACTCAAAAAACAGTCTCAGTGCCTATTTTAATTCCGATATTTTATTCTCAGAAGTCTAAACCGCCTGTAAATTCAGAGTCGACCGTGGATCTATAATAAAAACTATTTTTATTATAGTTCTGTGAAGTCGACTGAACAAAGGAGAGTTTATCGCCACTTTCTGTTTCTCGTCGTACAGCTCAACAATTACTTTCCAGGAAGAGAAAGTAAATGATTCGCTGTAAAAGAAGAAGTGCACAAAACTGCAACGATTTTTCAGGGAAACACATTGAGCAGCAGAACTTCCGGGGCAAATAAACCAGAGAGAATAAAATATCAAAACTGAAACGGGCACAGAGACGGTTTTTGATTGTGTATTTGAAATAAACTTAAAAAAAAAACAAAAACAAAAAAACAACAAAAAACACCAGGTATATTTTTGTTTTTTGGCAATATTGGCCATTCAAACTGTTGTTGTGCTCCTGGGCAAGACACTTCGCCTCCATGTCTCACTCCGGTCACATATGCTTTGTTTTTTCTTGTAAATTGGATGCAAATTAATCATATAAATTAGTGTTATTTGAAAAAAACAACAACATTAAATTAAACACTGGAAATAGAGGTCGAAATCTGTTTTGTTGTTTGACACTAAAACTTTGACATCGTTTTCCCATTTTATCGTTTTTTGTTCTAATTGAAATTCAAAAGAACGAATGGTATGTGGACCTTTTTTGCTTAATTTTCACACATTTTATTGTTAATACTTTTAATTTAGTTTTATAATCCTTATCTTTATAGATCCTTATAATGTTTGTCTATTTTTAACTTAACTGTACTCTATTGCTGCTACTGTTTCTTGCTGTTCTCTTTACTGTGCGTTGCAACACTGAAATTTCCCCATTGTGGGACAAATAAAGGATATCTTATCTTATCTTATCTTATCTTAATAAAGTCTTCTTTTTGTGGGCAGTCAGAAATCACGGCGTTGCAGTTTTACAGAATATTATGCAAGTCTCTTGCTCGTCTTTTAGTCTGTTTTTTTTCCATAAACTGTCACCAGACTAAAGTTGTGTTAAAACGCTGCTAAAAGGCTTTTTTTCATGGTTAATGCCAATTTCTGCCAGCAGAGGGAGCTCCAACGCAAATACAGACCGATTTCAAAGTGTGTTTTCCAAGCATAAAGATTATTTTAAGTTTTTAAGCATTAAATGCAGACTTTATTTACTGATCTATTTTATAATGTCATTTCTTCATCACAAACATGAATGTCTGTGTTGACAGAATAATGTCTGAAATAAAACTAACATCGCATGAATCGTCACATGTTGAGGGACTATTTTCTCATATATCAGTCCGCCGCTGCAGAGTTTCTATCAGGAAGTACAACTCACTGCTGCTCAGACATAAATCCATCAAATGCAACGGTTGGTTTTACTTCTAAAATTATTCTACGGACACAGAAATTCACATGGACAGTCTGGAGTTCTAATAGTTTTGCCTCTCCAAATACAAGGACTGGAGGGAAGATTTAAAAAAGTGTCTCCACACGTCTCCAACACTCCGGATCACCAGGAAACGACACCCTATGTCCAAAACCCCGAATGGTCCATTTAACCCACCCCTGTTCATGACACAGTTTCAAAAATGATGTGGGTTATGATGTAGATTGATCACGAAACTTAAAAAATAAAAATTACAAATAGCAAAATAACTACCGCTTCATGACATCACAAGGTGCAACAGAGCGTTTTAAGCTCTGGAGATGCGGGCAAACTAATAATAAAGAGTTACTCAAACATGAACGAAACAAAATGCAGCTCCAGGTCTGTTTTTGAGGAGGTAACGACATTCTAACATGACTTAAAGCGCCGAAGAACACAAAAATCACGCAGGATTTGTCAATTTGAAACCGGACTTATTCAGAACTAACCCAGAACTAAACCAGGGCTCTCACCTGTGGCTGTGGAGGTGGAGGCCCGATCTGGAGCTCTGCCTCTAGATTCTGACTCGGGGTGGTCCCGTTGGGGCTCAGGTCCGGTTTCACGAACACACTGTTGACATTGAAGACGGAGGTGAAGTCCGGGAGGGCCTGGCTGCTCTGGTTCTGGGCGTTGGAGCAGGGCACCTCGAGGCCCGGCTCCGTCTTGATGGTCTTGTTGTGGCGGTAGAGTCCGGTGCGCAGGTGCGTGGTGCTGGGCAGGATCACGTTTATGTTGACGCTGTACGGAGTGGCCGTTTTATCCTCGTTGAAGTACTCGTCCACCACCGACGCGCTCTCCCGTCTGTACTTCCTGTCTCCGGTGTCGGGCTCCAGGCACAGGAGGGGGGCGGCCGCGGCCAGGTACTTATCCAGATCCAAACGAGTCTAGAACACAGGAAAAGACCGGAGTTAGAGATGACGTGGAGTTAGAAGGGTCAATATTATGCTATTTTCTGATCTGTTATCATGTTGTTTCCTATGGCAAACGCTGCAACAAATACAAAAAGCCACAACACAAGAAAAAAAGCCACAACGGAAGTGGACGCAGGACTCTATTTTCCAACAAACCAAGCGAGGAGGATCAAGTGGGAAAACGGGAAAAGTTGAAGTAGAAGAAGTTGAAGTAGACGACAAAGTAGAAGACGACGAAGTAGAAGAAGACGAAGTAGAAGACGACCAAGTAGAAGACGACCAAGTAGAAGACGACCAAGTAGAAGACGACCAAGTAGAAGAAGACCAAGTAGAAGAAGACCAAGTAGAAGAAGACGAAGTAGAAGACGACCAAGTAGAAGACGACCAAGTAGAAGACGACCAAGTAGAAGACGACCAAGTAGAAGAAGACCAAGTAGAAGACGACCAAGTAGAAGACAAAGTAGAAGAAGACAAAGTAGAAGAAGACAAAGTAGAAGAAGACAAAGTAGAAGAAGACGAAGTAGAAGAAGACGAAGTAGACGACCAAGTAGAAGAAGACCAAGCAGAAGAAGTCAAAGTAGAAGAAGACAAAGTAGAAGAAGACCAAGTAGAAGAAGACAAAGTAGAAGAAGACAAAGTAGAAGAAGATGAAGTAGAAGACGAAGTAGAAGAAGACTAAGTAGAAGACAAAGAAGTTGAAGTTGAAGAAGTTGAAGTAAAACTTGAAGAAGAAGATGTGAATGAAGTTGGAAACATAAGTAAAAGTATTTTATTGTTTTGTGGCCAGGACCGATGTCACTCGCTGACCGTCGTAAATAATTTCCAGCTTGATCACCCTTGTTTGGTCCGTCGGAAAATAGAGTCCTGCGGTCACTTCCATTGTGGCTTTTGTTGTGTTGTGGCGTTTGCATTTGTTGTGAGTCCCCCGGCTTCCGTAGTTTCCCGATCAAAAACACACCTATAGTTTGGAGATGTCGACAGCTCAATAATAAAGAATGACTCAAAGCACAACTCCAGGTCTGTGTTTGCGGAAGTAACAACATTCTGACAGTTTAAAACTCGTAAGTCAATATGGCATAATATAGGACCTGTAAGGTTTAATCAATTACACCAAACCACCATGACTGATTTCCTTTGTGGATCAGTTTTCTGTCATCCCTTTGTCTATGTGCCTCTCATGAATATACTCTGACAGTTATAGAGACTTTCTGACCTCAATAAACCGCAAACCTCTGCAGTTCTCTTGTTTACTGTAAACAACTGAAAAATTACATAAGCCTGAGTCGTGTAAATATGCAAAAATAAAAGAAAACAATTCTGACGTGACAAAACTTCTCAAAACATGAATATTCATAACACCAGACATTTAAAACCAAACACAGCCTGAAACCAGAGTCTCACCAAGAATCAACAGGTTCTACTTCAAATCAAGACAAGTTGCCCCACAGGGATTAAACCCGGTCTGAACCCGGTCTGAACCCGGTCTGAACCCGGTCTGAACCAAGACTCAACCAGAATGACTTTACTTCCACTTATCTGAGCAAAACCAGGTCTAAACCAGGCCTAAACCAGATCTAAACTAGGTCTACACCAGGTTCAAACCAGGTCTGAGCAGAGTTCAAATTGGGTCTAAATCAGTCTTAAACCAGGTCTAATCCAGGTCTAAACTAGATCTACACCAGGTTCAAATCAGACCGAAACCAGGTCCAAACCTGGTCTAAACCCAGTTTAAACCAGGACTAAACCAGGTTCAAACCTGATCCAAACCTGGTCTAAACCCAGTCTAAACCTGGTCTAAACCTGGTCTAAACCTGATCTAAACCCGATCTAATTCAGGTCTAAACCAGGCCTTAACCAGGTCTAAACCAGCCCTAATCCAGGCCTAATCCAGGCATAATCCAGGTCTAATCCAGGTCTAATCCTAGTTTAGACAGGTCTAAACCAGGTAGTTTAGACCTGTCTAAACTAGGATTAAACTAGGTCTAAACCAGGTTCAAACCAGGTCTCAACCAGGTTCAAACCAGGTCTAAATCAGGTCTAAACCAGGTCTTCCCCCGGGCTACACCAGGTAAACAGGCTGTACCACATTTCTTCATCTGAAGTGCTTTTGTCTGATGATTTTTGCTTTTGTTTTGGGGAAGAGTCTTTATCTGATCGAACCTCCAGATACGACCAAACGATCAGGAGACGAAAGAGAAAACCACACCAGGGGGAACTTCAGACAAAACAAACCAACAAACGCATAAAAAACTATATTACAACATTCTTAATTTCACTCATTTTACTGATGTTTAAAGCTGCAGTGTGTAACTTTTCTGCTGGAAGGTCCGTCAAATGCTTTCCCCCGTAGAGATGTTATTGTATTGCTTTGTCTGGAATGTTTCACAGTACGGCATTAAACCTTTCTGTCTTCATGGAGACCAAACAAGACCAAGTTACAGGTCAGATCTGTGGAGAGGCGACCCCCCCCTCACAGTCAGAAGGTCTGTTTTTATAGGTATTTTTGAGCTGTTTAATGTCATACTGTGGAAGATTCCAGTTTACGTTTTTCTAATTCTGACTTGGTTTGGTGGATAGTGCCTGTGGTCAATATTTATCACAGTTTTACATCAGTTAAAGTGACAATTCGTGGAAAAAAATGTTGAAAATAAATGTACAAAAATATCCCTCTGCTTATGTCATCAACACGTCCAAAATCCAGGGACGATTTACGTACAAGGAAGGACTTTTTCTGACAGTTTAAACCTTCATCAAACAAAATGAAGGTGTTGTCATCAAGTTTTAATTGTCTGATCGTGACTATTGTGTAATTTAAACATGTTTTGGCCCTTGGTTGCTCGGTAACAGAACTGGAAATGCCTCTTCATAAATCATATTGCCTGTGTCCAACCAGGAAGGAAAATAATACTGTTCACCAGAATTTGATTAAAATAGACAAAACTAGGTCATTTCTCAAAGGTGCATTGTGTAGCTTTTCTAGTGGAGGGTCCGTGGAACGCTTTTCTCCACGGAGATGTTATCGCTTTGCCGGGAATGTTTCACAGTGTGGCATTCGGTGTCGGGAAGGTTCATTTTCTACATGAACAAGTTCAAAGTTCAGTTCACAAATTTCAAAATGAGCTTGTTCATTCATAGTCCATAATCGTTAATAGTTAATGGTTTGTTCATAGTTCCTAATCATTTATAGTTAAAAGTTGGTTCATAGTTCATAATTGTTTATAGTTGGTTCATAGTTCATAATCGTTTAGTTAATAATTCATTCATAGTTCATAATTGTTTAGTTTAGTTTGCTCATAGTTCATAATTGTGTATAGTTAACAGTTCGTTCATTCATAGTTCCAAAAAATGAACCTCACGTTTTTTCCCCAATACGTTGCTGCGAGTGATTATTTTTCTGTATCATCGCCAAAGCCCGTACAGAACCACAGACAGCGAATATTCTATCAGTTTTAACAAGGAAACTATGTGTTAGAGTTCAACTTCATGTCAAATTTTGAATCCTTAAAGGCTGCAGTTCCCTTGAATATACTGCTCCACGAGGGTGTCCACCTGCGGCTGAGATTCTTGACGGTCGTTCGATTTCGGTCGTGCCTTCATAAACCGCCAAAGTCTCGCCGGGTGCTTCAGTTCGATGTGTCGTTTAAAGTTTGCTGTTGATGTGACTGAAGTGCTGTTTTGTTTTATTTTCTTGTTTCAATGACGCTTGCGACGATGCAACACTGGTAACTCGTGTTGCGGCCAGATTTAAAGTTTTCCCGCTAAATATTAAGGGTTGTTTACGGCGTGTTTCGCGGGGTTTTCACCTGGAACACTGAAGAAATCTGAACGAAGTTAATCATCGTTCATCAGGCAGTAATACAAAGTGTTCAGGTCACGTTTGCCCAAAATATGAAGGTACAACACTGATTATTAAACCTTTCTACCATCATGGACACCAAACGTAAATGTAACTGAATAAATGTAAGGTAGAGCTATTTAATGTCATACTGTGGAACATCCCAGGCAAAGCAATGACATCTCCATGGAAACAAGTAGACGGACCCTTAACCAAAAAGCAACACAGTGCACCAAAGGAGTCGGTCATACGCAGTTTAACTCTTATTGTGAGGAAACCAGGAAGACTTTGGACTTAAACTCGCCGTCTTACATCAGCTAACGCCGTGTGCGGTTTGTCTCTGGTGTAATGTGGTGCTGACGGGTGCTGACGGGTGCCGACGGGTGCCGACAGGAGCAGGTGTCCAGAGCTCAACACTCGGACAAAAGAATCAGGGCTCATTTCAGCGGCTTTTAGTTCAGACTCATTCACGATCGACGGCGTGAAAACAAACAGCGCTTTGTGCAAAACGACGCGCACACAATGACCTCATGTGTTGACACTGGAGTAAATCTGCGGTCCACAGCTACGGCAGAGTGGTTAGCCCCAACGGTGAGGAGGTTGTGGGTTAGAGTCCGTATGAAGAGGTGGACTAAGAGAGCGTTTACACTGAAATGAATCACCGTATCAGCGTATCAGCGTATTGGAAACTATTTGCCGTTGTTCTATGGAAGTTGCAGCAGCCGATTTTGAGCCGAGGAAGACGAAAAAGCGTGAAAACCTTTTTGTGGACCGACGCTGTTTCCCGTTTGTCCCGGGTTTGTTTAAACTGTTTTCCGCAAAAGCGTCGCATGCCCGATGAACCCGGTGAATCAGGAAAGCGCAACTCACAGTGACTTGGTCCAATAAAAACGGCAACTAGAGCAACTACGTCAGTGTATCAGCGTTCAGGCGAATCCGTGGGAGCTGGCGTATCCAGATCGTTCCGTCTCCGGAGTCGTTTTCCATCGGATTATAGTGTGGACGAACACTGCATCCGCAACGAAAACGACTTCAATACGAACTAGTGTGAATTTGACTTTCTCCGACTGTCTTAAATGATTCTTCTGAGCTTTAAGTCATGTTTTAATGTCGTTTTCTCCTCAAAAACAGACGGAGTTTTCGTCTTTCTTCCCTTGATCGTTGTGGATAAATTCTTCATGAAGAATGTTTCTCCTTTGTGGACCTTGTTGGTTGAAGATTTGGTTATGGGGCAGATTTATGAAGCTGCTGGAGAATACGCCACATTTACACACATATTTACCACAGAAAAACATTAGTTCCGCAAACACTTCCAGCCATTGTGAAAAAGGTCTATTGGAGCCGAGGTACATATTTGGAATTCTGGCCACGAGTACCATAGCGACCAGAGAGCCAATCAGGAGCGAGGCTGTTGGAGGTCACGCCCCTTCCTGCTTAGCGCTTGGCAACGCTGTCAATCAAACCTGTTGCCAACACGAGCAACAGCAACATCGGGGAAAGAAAGCGCCTCATTTGTCTGTTTTTAATGTTCATATCGTGATTCACGGACACAATGGCAAAATCAAAACTCTGGAATCATGTAGAGTGGATTCATACGAACATTTTAAGACCAAAATGAGGGAAGTAGAAATAGAAATTAGTGCTGCCAATCGATTAAAATATTGAATCACGATTAATCTCATGAATGTCATAGTTAACTCACGATTAATCACACATTTTTGTCCCTTGAATCATCATGTTAATGCTTGTTTAAAAAAAAAAAAAGTAATTGCAAACCATAAAAATCGTCAGTGAGACTTTGTGCTCTGCAACAGTGTGAGTGAAGTGTCTTCAGAACAGTCACATAACGGGTGAAATAATGTGCTGTGACCTCAGGTAGTTCCCATGACTGAGGGTCCAGTGATCTGCAATTATGCGACTGTGTTTGTCGCCCCAACACCTGCTGTACTTGGGGCGCACTCGAGCTGGGACTTTTGGGCTGTGTTGCGCTCGGTTGCCTGGGACGACCGCCGTCACAGTCAGGGCGTCGCTGCACGGCACTGTTTGCGGGTCGTCGTTTACGGGTCGACGTTTGCAGGTCGACGTTTGCGGGTTGTTTGCGGGTCGCCGTTTGCGGGTCGTCGTTTGCGGGTCGCCGTTTGCGGGTCGCTCGGTGGAGCTGGTGGAGAAGGTGGAGAAGGTGGGTCCAGCGACATGAGTTGTCTGTAGTGTGGTGGGGCGGGTGTGGGTCCTGCTCATAGACCGTATATATAAGTGGACTAAGCTAACCCGTTAGCCGCCGCGTGCCAAACAGGAAGTGCTCCAGGAGGCTCTTCCGGCTCCTTCTCTCCCTTTTTCCCATTGACTTACACTGAGATCTTATCGTCCCTCTGTCTGTACCTGCTGCACTGAACCTCGTCATTTTGGTCTTCAAATGTTTAGATGAACCCGCTCTACATGATCCTGAATTTTTTTCCCGCTATTTTGTCTGTCAAAAAAATCCCTATTCATAACAGAGTCACACTCACTTATTCCACTTTTATACACGGTCTATGGTCCTGCTGCGATGCTCCTCCGTGTGTTTGTGTCGCTGTCCGCGGTCCTTGTCGTTGATTCGCCATATGTTTTGAATCAGACTTCGTATTTTCCTCGTGCGGGTGGGAGCTCAGGTGTGCCGTGCTTTGGCCCACCTCCTCCAACCGGGACTTCTCAGTTTCGTACAAATCGTTTTCCTTCCCGTTTACAGCCAAATCCTGTAGTTTTTCAAACGTTACAGCAGTGGCCACAGCAAAACTAGTTCACTGAGTCACAAAGAGCGTTAATAGTGTGACATTTTTGACAGCACTAATAGAAACAGGAAGTGATTTGGAGCTGGGAGCCCAGGCTTAAACTCTGCCCATTTCTATCCACAGTCTTTATGTTACCGTGGCAGAGTGGTTAGCCCTTCTCTTTCCTCTCAGTCAGAAACTATGACTCTCTCCTACGTCCCTCATTTGTTTGTGTTTCCTTTAAGTATTTGCATGTCTCTATTTTGAGCGTGCACACAGATACAAACACAGATACGAACGCAGACACAAACACGCTCAGCTGAAATCTCAACTCTTCACTCACCGAAAACGGCAATTTGTTCATTTACGTCGTCGCGTGAAACTACAGTATGGTACGAAGAGAGTCACTTAAAGTTCAGCAAAGACTGAAAAACAAACTCCTGAACAAATACCAAAATTTCAGAACGTGTGAGAACAGGAATCGTCTTGGAAGCTTTTCGTTTGATTGTTTCCGGTTTGAACTCTGAGCAGAACATTACAACATCATTCATTTCACCGATTTGACTCGTGCATTGCGTAACTTTTCTGGCAGAGGCTTTGTCAAACGCTTTTCTACGTGGAGATGTTATTTCTTTGTCTGGAATGTTTCGCAGTGCGGCATTAAACATTTCTGTCTTCAGTTTTGACCAAACCAGACCAAGTTACAGGTCAGATCTGTGGAGAGGCGACGCCGCTCACAGTCAGAATGTTTGTTTTTCGAGGTATTTTTGAGCAATAAAACCACCTGTGATTGAATAAAAATAAAATAGATCTGTTTAATCTCACACTGTGGAACTGGTCTTGGTCTAGTCCTGGTCTGGTCTGGGTCTAGTCCTGGTCTTGGTCTGGGTCTAGTCCTGTTCCAGTCCTGGTTTAGTCTCAGTTCAGTCCTCGTTCGGTGCCGATTTAGTTTTGGTGTAATCCTGGTTTATTTCTGATCTGGTCTTGGTTCAGGCCTGTTTTAGTCCTGGTCTGGTCTTGGTCTAGTCCTGTTTCAGTCTTGGTTTGGTCCCGATTCAGTTTTGACCAAACCAAGACCACGTTACAGGTCAGATCTGTGGAGAGGCGACGCCGCTCACAGTCAGAATGTCTGTTTTTCGAGGTATTTTTGAGTTATAAAACCAACTGCGATTGAATAAATGTAAAGTAGAGCTGTTTAAAGTCACACTGTGGAACATTCCAGGCAGAGCAATGACATATGAATAGAAAAAAGACGGTGACAGACCCCCAACCAAAAAGGTTTTCTTGTTTTTCTAATTCTGACTTGGTTTGGTGGAGAGTATTTGCACATCACCAAGTTCTTTTACAACAATTCAATTGTTAAAAAGTCCCAAATGACGTTATTTTCTGATTTGTTTATTTGTTTATTTAAGGATCCCCATTAGTCTCTACAGAAGCAGAGACTAGTCTTCCTGGGGTCCAATCTCAAATACAAGACATTTTAAGCACCATCAAAACAATCAATCAAAACACTAAGTTTGAGTTACATCATCAAAACACACACCAAACACTCAACATATGTTACATTCAACTATTAGCCCTTTCAAAAAGCAATTTCTTAAAACATTTTTTAAAAACCGCATAATTTTGTATAAGCCTTAAATGTTGTGGCAGAACATTCCAATGAGAAATGGCTCTGTAGAAAAATGTTGCTTTCAGTGCATTAGTTCTTGGTTTTGACAAAGTGAAAGTTGTGTTTGAGGCTTGTCTTGTATTAAACCTGTGCCTGCTACAGATGAGCTGTAACTGTGAGAACATGTGCAAAGGTTTGTGTGTTGTCCACACTTTATGCAAAGACAAAACTAAACTACAGGCCAGTCTGTCCTTGACTTTCAGCCACGAAAGTTTCTCATGCACAGCACTGATATTAGCCCTAAAAGAGCAGTTCAGAGCAAGACGTGCAGCTCTATTCTGAACTATCTGGAGATTGTCTAAATCTTTGTTTGCAGCACTAGACCACACATTAGGACAATAGTCCATCTGAGATAAAACAAGAGAGGCAATTACCAGTTTTCTTGTTTCCATTGGCATAAAATAAGCATTCCTTCTAATTATTGCAATATTCCTACTCATTTTGGTAACAATATTATTTATATGAGTTGTCCATGTCATAGTTTGGTCTAAAATGACACCCAAAAGTTTAATTTCTGTGACTTGTTCCAATGGTTGTTTATTGAGAGAAATGTTTAGCTTAAGATTTTTTCGAACAGAATGCTTTGATCCCAATAGCATGCACTTTGTTTTTGTAATATTCAGTTTTAAACGGTTCTCCAGAACCCATTTTTGAACAGACATTAGCTCCTGTTGTAGTATGTCATTGACCTGATCCAAATCAGCTGAGGAAACATGTGGTGGTATCATCTGCATATACAGTCATACCGGCCTTTTCTAGTGCATATGGCATATCGTTAACAAAAATACTGTAGAGCAGAGGGCCAAGGCAACTTCCTTGTGGGATTCCACATGAGAGTGTTACTTTATTTGAAAGTGAACCATTAAATGTGACACATTGTTTCCTATCAGTTAAATAACTGCGCATAAACTGTAAAGCTGCATTATTAAAACCATAAGCAGACAATTTCATTTGTAAAAGGCTGTGATCAACAAGGTCAAAGGCTGCACTAAAATCAATTTGTTCTCATGTTTCCTCATCACAAACAAACCTGGAGTCACGTTTTGTTTCATTCACACGTTTAACACACAAACCCTAGCGTAGTTCTGAAGTGAACAGCTCCTTTCACCTTTCGTTCAGTACAGATTGGAAATACCAGAGGCCGAAATTATCCAAATGATTCTAGTGAAGGTGTGTGGAGTTTAACGAAACACTTCCTGTATCACTGCATGACATCACAAAGTGGAAGTGGAAGGGTTTTCAAGAGAAGAACTCAGGTCTGTTTGTGATGAGGAAATATTATGACATAGATCAGAGAATAATGCGATATCAGAAAAACCTGCAAACCAAAAAATTGCACATTTCTTTTTAACATTGGAAACTTAAAATATAGTTAATAATGGAAAAATATAAGTAATCCGTAAAACAAAAACATTTCTTAATTTATATATGTGTAAAAAGAAGATAATTCATAATAAAAATAAGTGAAAATAATTTTAAAAAAAATAAAAAAATAAAAATAATAATAAAATAATAATAATAATACAAGTAAAAAAAATAATAAAGGAAAAGGGAAAGGAAAAAAGGTTGAAAGAAAAAATACCTATACTAAAATGATGCTTTAAAATTGTACTAAAAAGTAAAAAAAAAATTGAAATAAATAAAATAATATTAGTGGTGACTAAAAGTGTTCATTAAATGGAAATAAATAATAAAATAAAATTATACATAGGTCAAAATATACATATATATGGTTATGCTGAACGACCACATTACTTTTATAATTATTTTGTTTTGTTTGATTAGTTTGTTTTTGGTCTTGCTTTATGTTTTTGTGTTTATTATTGTTTTTTTTTTTTGCTTAATGTTATATTCTATTGTCATTCATTAAGAAAAGAGCAGAGTTGTGGCGTCGTGGATTGAGCAACTGCCCACAGCGGATCTAAGTCATGTTTGTCAAGACTCATCTGTCTTAATGTGCCCGGGCACGACACTTCCGTCCACGTCGCTCACTGCTACGAAATCACCTCGTCTTTCCCCATCCTCCTTTTGTGGGTTTCCTGCTCAAACATGAGGACCGGTTTGTGTGAAAGTTGAAGTCTCGAGCGGAGGCGAAGACGGCGTTAATCATTGGAGAATGAAGCGGTTCTTATTGGCGGACGGAGCGCGGGAGTTTCCACACTTTCCACACACTGCCTTTTATTGATCTGTCCCTGGAGGCCACACGCTGCGTTCAGGAGCAGAACAGAACCAGAAAGAAACGATTTATCCGACTTTTGCACCAGGTAATTAAGGCTTAAAGCTCCTAATGTTGCACAAAATTGACTCTTGTGAGCTTTAAGCCGTTTCCTCCTCAAAAACAGACCTGGACTTGTGTTTTGTTTCATTCCCACATGTTTGAGTAACTTTATTATCAGTCTGTCTGCATCTCCAAAGCTCAAACTGCTCCCGATCCACCCTGTGATGTCATGAAGTGGGAGTTTTCAAGTGAACATCTACTTTTTATCCAATGCAATCCACTTTATTTATATGGCACATTTTGTAAACATGACAGTTTCCAAAGTGCAGTGCAGACAAATGAATAAAATAAATTAAATAAATAAAAACAATAAATACAAAGTGTTAAAATGCATAAAGCTAAAAAAATAAAAATAATAAAAAATAAATTAATAAATAAAATAAAAATGAATGAAAACAATAAATACAAAGTGTTAAAATGGATAAACCTAAAAAAGTAAAAAATAACTGAAAATAAATAAAAATAAATAAAAAGTGTTAAAATGCATAAAGCTAAATAAAAAATGAATTACAAATAAAATTAAATAAATGAAAATAAATAAAAACAATAAATAAAAAACGTTTTATAATGTGTAAAGCTAAAAAAAGTAAAAAAAAAAAGAATTAAAATTAAATAAATGAAAATAAATAAATGAAAATAAATAAAAAGTGTCAAAATGCAAGCTAAAAAAACAGTAAAAAAAAGAAAGAAAAGAATTAAAAATAAATACAATTACATAAAGACACAGACGATCACACAACTCATACGGTGTTAAAAGGCCAGAGAGTAAAAGTGGGGCTTTACCTTCCGTTCAGTCGAGATTAGCTGAAATTAATGATCCAAATGATTCTAGTGAAAGTGTGTGGAGCATTTCCTGTATCACCACATGACATCACAAGGTGGAACAGAGAAGTGTTTCAGAGATAAACTCCTGTGTGAATGAAACAAAACACAACTCCAGGTCCGTTTGTGTCATTAGAGCATAAAGACAGTGTAACGAGGGCCCTTTAAAGAGTCTCCTGCAGATGATGACGTGGGGCAGATAGAGGAGGAGATACCGGGGCCCGGGGCAGATAGAGGAGGAGATACCGGGGCCCGGGGCAGATAGAGGAGGAGATACCGGGGCCCGGGGCAGATAGAGGAGGAGATACCGGGGCCCGGGGCCTTCAAAACAACACAGTTCTAGGAAACAAACTGGGGCAGGAGATTTCACAGACTTTACTGCAGATGAACCAATGACAACAGTTCACTGACACAGAAGTACTAATACTACTACTGCGACTACTACTGCAACTACTACTACTACTACTACTACTACTACTACTACTACTACTACTACTACTACTGCGACTACTACTACTGCGACTACTACTACTACTACTACTGCTGTTACTACTACTACTACTACTACTACAACTGCTAAACCCATAGTCCATATATATAAGTGGACTAAGCTAACCCGTTAGCCGCCACGTGCCAAACAGGAAGTGCTCCGGGAGGCTCTTCCGGCTCCTTCTCTCCCCTTTTTTCCCATTGCCTCACATTGAGATCTTCTGGCTCCTCTCTCTGGACCTGCTGCACTGAACCTCGTCATTTTGGTCTTAAAATGTTCACATGAACCCGCGACACAGGATCTTGAAATTTTTTTTCCCTGCTATTTTGTCCGTCAAAAAAATCCTATTCGTAACATAGAGTCTGGCTCCAGATTCGCTCCTGTGGCCGTGGCATCAGGAGCCTCATTTGAGCAACGTCACACTCACTTAGTCCACTCATATATACAGACTATGGCTACAACCAAAACTACAACCACAACAACTACAAACCCTACTACTACAACCAAAACTACAACCACAACAACTACAAGCCCTACTACTACAACCAAAACTACAACCACAACAACTACAAGCCCTACTACTACAACCAAAATTACACTCAACGAAAATATAAACACACAAACTTGAAATGGTGAACAAAAGTAGAACGTCGGGACATTTTCCCAGATTCTTGATGTATTTGTTTATGGGATGATTCGTTTTGCTCAAACCCGGTAGAGTCCAGTGTTCCTCGGCCGCTCCTGTCCACACAATCTCAGATATTTCCACTCACGAGAGTCCTGGAGCCCGGCAGAGTGAGCAGTGCACAGACGCTCCTTATGCTCTGGCCAATAAATGTGGACTTTTGTCACTCGTCAGTATGCCACAGGTGTCACAGATCATGAGGGAGTGTGCCGTTCGCATGCCGATTGCTGGGTCGAGCGTTACAGCCGTGGCAGCGCAACTGAACGTGCACCATTCCACTGTCAGCCGCCTGTGGACTCGTTTCGGAGAGACCGGAACCCTCTGGAACACCTTTGGGATGTTGTGGATAGGCCGGTGCGCCAGCGGGTTCCAGCTCCCCAAAATGGCCGCCAACTTCAGGCGACATTCCCCAGGCCCCGATCGGCCACCCGGCGATGACCCCCCACTGTTTTTCCTGCCGTTACTCCAGGTTTTGAAATCGGTGCCGACGCTCGACATTTAAAGCCACTTTATCCATCACTGTTATGTTTGGAGTTGCTCTATTTTGTCGCGTAAGAATGACACGTTTTTCTTTGTGCGTTTGTGTTTTTGTTGATTGTACAAACCACAACTGCTACAACTACAACCACTAAAACTACAACCACTAAAACTACAACTACAACCACTAAAACTACAACTACAACCACTAAAACTACAACCACTAAAACTACAACTACAACCACTAAAACTACAACCACTAAAACTACAACTACAACCACTAAAACTACAACTACAACCACTAAAACTACAACTACAACCACTAAAACTACAACTACAACCACTAAAACTACAACCACTAAAACTACAACCACTAAAACTACAACTACAACCACTAAAACTCCAACCACTAAAACTACAACTACTAAAACTACAACCACTAAAACTACAACTACAACCACTAAAACTACAACCACTAAAACTACTACTACTAAAACTACAACCACTAAAACTACAACTACAACCACTAAAACTCCAACCACTAAAACTACTACTACTAAAACTACAACCACTAAAACTACAACCACTAAAACTCCAACCACTAAAACTCCAACCACTAAAACTACTACTACTAAAACTACAACCACTAAAACTACAACCACTAAAACTACAACCACTAAAACTACAACTACAACCACTAAAACTACAACCACTAAAACTACTACTACAACCACTAAAACTACAACTCCAACCACTAAAACTCCAACCACTAAAACTACAACTACAACCACTAAAACTACTACTACAACCACTAAAACGACAACCACTAAAACTACAACCACTAAAACTACAACTACAACCACTAAAACTACAACTACAACCACTAAAACTACAACCACTAAAACTACTACTACAACCACTAAAACTACAACTACAACCACTAAAACTACAACCACTAAAACTACAACTACAACCACTAAAACTACAACCACTAAAACTACTACTACAACCACTAAAACTACTACTACAACCACTAAAACTACAACCACTAAAACTACAACCACTAAAACTACAACCACTAAAACTACAACTACAACCACTAAAACTACAACCACTAAAACTACAACTACAACCACTAAAACTACAACCACTAAAACTACAACCACTAAAACTACAACCACTAAAACTACTACTACAACCACTAAAACTACAACTCCAACCACTAAAACTCCAACCACTAAAACTACAACTCCAACCACTAAAACTACAACTACAACCACTAAAACTACAACCACTAAAACTACTACTACAACCACTAAAACTACAACTACAACCACTAAAACTACAACCACTAAAACTACAACTACAACCACTAAAACTACAACCACTAAAACTACAACCACTAAAACTACAACTACAACCACTAAAACTACAACTACTAAAACTACAACTACAACCACTAAAACTACAACCACTAAAACTACAACTACAACCACTAAAACTGCAACTACAACCACTAAAACTACAACCACTAAAACTACAACCACTAAAACTACAACCACTAAAACTACAACTACAACCACTAAAACTACTAAAACTACAACCACTAAAACTACAACCACTAAAACTACAACCACTAAAACTACAACCACAACCACTAAAACTCCAACCACTAAAACTACTACTACTAAAACTACAACCACTAAAACTACAACTACTAAAACTACAACCACTAAAACTACAACTACAACCACTAAAACTACAACCACTAAAACTACTACTACTAAAACTACAACCACTAAAACTACAACTACAACCACTAAAACTCCAACCACTAAAACTACTACTACTAAAACTACAACCACTAAAACTACAACCACTAAAACTCCAACCACTAAAACTCCAACCACTAAAACTCCAACCACTAAAACTACTACTACTAAAACTACAACCACTAAAACTACAACCACTAAAACTACAACCACTAAAACTACAACCACTAAAACTACAACCACTAAAACTACTACTACAACCACTAAAACTACTACTACAACCACTAAAACTACTACTCCAACCACTAAAACTACTACTCCAACCACTAAAACTACTACTCCAACCACTAAAACTATTACTCCAACCACTAAAACTACTACTACAACTGCTACAACTACAACCGCTACAACTACAACCACTAAAACTACTACTACAACCACTAAAACTACTACTACAACCACTAAAACTACTACTACAACCACTAAAACTACTACTACAACCACTAAAACTACTACTCCAACCACTGCTCCACACATTGCTACTACCACAATAACATCTGCACCTTCTGCTGCTGCTGTTTTTTCCCCTCTGAGTTTTTGGAATGTGATTTTCAGTGAAGTCGTGGCCCCTGAGGGACCCGGGGCCTCCTGTACGCGTTTGGGACTAAAGGGCAAAGCGCAGCACCCAGAGGACATGTGCACGGCACGGGGAGAACATGCAAACTCCACACACATGTCCACACAGGAGTCGGACCCACAACCCTCTGGTGTGAGGCTGAAGGACTCAGCACTGCACCACAGCTTAAGACTGTGTCCAGAACACATGAAGAAATTAATGAAGCGACAGAGAAAAACAGGAAAATACTGAAACACTAATACAACTGTAGCAACTACTACTACTACTACTACTACTGCTACTACTATTACTACTACTGCTACTGCTACAACTGCAGCAACTACTACTACTACTACTACTACTATTACTACTACTAATACTGCTACTACTACTACTACTGCTACTACTATTACTACGACTGCTACTACTACTACTACTACTACCACTGCTACTACTACTACTGCTACTACTAGTACTACTACTACTACTACTACCACTACTACTACTACCACTACTACTACTACTACTACTACTACTACTGCGACTGCAACTACTACTACTACTATTACTACTACTGCTGCTACTGTTACTACAACTACTACTACTACTACTACTACTACTACTGCTACTGTTACTACAACTACTACTACTACTACTGTTACTGCAACTACTACTACTACAACTACTACTGTTACTACTACTGCGATTACTACTACTAC
The DNA here is from genome assembly GCA_034769755.1 of Odontamblyopus lacepedii. Lineage (NCBI taxonomy): Eukaryota > Metazoa > Chordata > Actinopteri > Gobiiformes > Gobiidae > Odontamblyopus > Odontamblyopus lacepedii. Next base: position 38,571,592 of record CM068352.1, read on the forward strand.
TTCTTCTTAAACTACTTCATGCCACAGACACAAAACAAGAAATTCCCAGTTACAGTTTTAAAGTTTTAATAATCATTTTCAGTGTCGTTAAAAGGTCCTGAGCTGCAACGAATAAGCAAATAAAAAATAAGAAAAAAAGCGTTGTTTGTCGGGTTGTCAGGTTGTCTCCACCACAGTCGTGCGTGTTGGTGTTTATGGTCAAAAGAGGTGAGTTTAGGTGAGTGTCCAAAGTGCGTCTGTATATTGTCAAGTTATACCGTCCTCGACCATAACGTCTACAAATAATTAACCCTTTTCGCCCTCGTAACGTTAATTAGTCCAACGACGAGACGAATTTAAAGAAGATCTGCGGCTCATACTTCTGATCCGTGACACCTGTCAATCATTATATTAGAACCTGGACATTTGAAATCACAATATTCATATAAAACCACTTCATAAAAGAAACTACTATGACTCCTTCTACTGCTACTACTACTACTGCTACTACTACTACTGCTACTGCTACTGCTACTACTACTACTACTGCTACTGCTACTACTACTACTACTGCTACTGCTACTGCTGCTACTACTACTGCTACTACTACTGCTACTGCTGCTACTACTGCTACTGCTGCTGCTACTGCCGCTACTGCCACTACTACTACTACTGTTACTACTACTACTGCTACTACTACTACTGTTACTGCTGCTACTACTACTACTGCTACTGCGACTGCTGTTACTACTACTGCTGCTACTGCCACTACTACTACTACTACTACTGCTACTGCCGCTACTGCCACTACTACTACTACTACTGCTGTTACTACTACTACTACTGCTACTACTACTACTGCTACTGCTACTGCTACTACTACTACTACTACTACTGCTACTGCTACACTACCACTGCCACCGCCACCGCTGCTACTACCACCGCTACCACTACCGCCACTGCCGCTACCACTGCGCTGCTGCCGCTACCGCCGCCATCCGCCACTACTACTACTACTGTTACTACTACCACTGCTACCACTACACCACCGTTACCGCTGCTACTTACCACTACCGCTACCGCGACTGCGCTGTTACTACTACCGCTGCCACCGCCAATTACTACCACTACTACCACTGTTACCGCCGCCACCGCCACCACTACTACTACTACTACTGCTGTTACTACTACTACTACTGCTACTACTACTACTGCTACTGCTGTTACTACTACTGCTGCTACTGCCGCTACTGCCACTACTACTACTACTACTGCTGTTACTACTACTACTACTGCTACTGCTACTACTACTACTGCTGTTACTACTACTGCTGCTACTGCCACTACTACTACTGCTACTGCCGCTACTGCCACTACTACTACTACTACTGCCGTTACTACTACTACTACTGCTACTGCTACTACTACTACTACTATTGTTACTGCTACTACTACAGCAACTACCAGTATTGCTATTACAACTACAACAAAACTACTACAACTACAAGTACAACAACAACTCCTACAGCTTTCAAGTGCCAGATCAGAGCTGTTTTGTGTGAATAAAAGTTTCATTCTGAAATGTTTTAGACCCAGTTCAAATCAAACCCAGGACATCGGCCTCTCCGATATCCCGGAACAGACACTCGATCCTGCCACTTTTCCCAGTTTTGGCGGGAATATTCTCCACCAGTATCGGTGCATCCACACTAAAGGAGCCGACTCAATTCTCGACGCCGATTACGATACCACGGAGAGGATAAAGAAAAGCCCCTTTTTAGTAATAAAACGTCAGTGGTATAAGTTCTGATATAGCTCAAAATCTGACTAAAACTCTTCATGAAAGCCCCAATTTTGCCCCGTTTACGTGACCGATACTTGCTCAAAGCAGTATATTAGTTTTAGTACCGATTATCATCCGTTTTTTTGATGCTTTTGACGACATGAATAGGCTCCTGGAGTGAATCGCCCCCATTCTTCACAGCCTTTTGTCCGTCGGACCGGCCACGCAAATGTCCTTCTGTAAAAACACGATTAGCCGCGTCCGTAAACAGAGATTAGGCTCAGACTTTCCATTCAAATACTCGACACAAAACGACGCACGGCGAGTTAAAAATACACAAAACACCAGTGCACGATGGCCTCCGCGTCTTCGTTGACTCACATTGTTTTGTCTAATGCCCCCAGATTACCCATAATGCCGCGCAGACGGTTTAGTAACGTCTGTGGTTTCAGCCTCTGCAAATGTCTGTTTACGTCTGGCACAAAAGGAGAAACGAACCAAAACAAATCCGACCCGTTTGGATTCTCGCTTAACCTGATCCGAGCGACACGGAGCCGAACGTGACCGGACGGGGCATCCGTGACAAAACCGGGAAGTTAAACCCGTTTTACGCCGTTTTTTTTGGATCCACGTTATAATTATAATAGTTTCCTCCTCACAAACAGACCTGGAGCTGCGTTTCGTTTCATTCGCGCACGTTTAACACACCGGCGATGCGTATTTAAGCCGAGTTCTTCTCTCTGCTCCACCTTGTGATGTCATGAGGTGATACAGGAAGTGCTCCACTGTGTTTTTAAACTCCACACACCTTCATTAGAATCATTTAGATCGTTTTTCATTCATGCTTTAATTTAGATTTATTTATTTTGCACGTACATAACACATAAGAATAAAAAGAAGCACACTAAATAAAAAAGTAGCTGCCGGAAGAGGCAAAAAAACCAAAACAAAAGCACAAATTAAAGCCTCCACATTATGAATACATTAAAACTGAACATTGCGCGTAAATAAAAAGTGACATTTACAGTCGTCCCTCACTATATCGCGGTTTACCTTTCGCGGTCTTGCGGTTTCTGTTTCTCGCCCAGAAGAAAAAACAGCACCAACAACTCCCCATAACTATGTTCTACACTCGGGAAAAGACTCCTGCACCAAGACCTTCAGTGTTTCCCACACATGGACCACAGCCAGAGTGTGTGGTGAGGGGTTTGACACCCTTAAAGCACACAGAAGAATCCTAAAAAATAAAGCGGGTTATTTTTAGAACGTAACCCCGCGATAAACGAGGGTCCACTGCACACACCTGAGGTTAAAAACATTTGATTTAAACAGACTGTAGATTAAAACACAATGAAACATCCACAACTGAATGATTATCAAACACGTTCCTGATCTGTCGTCACGAACCAGATGTGAAAACTGCTCCACAGTTTCGCGCTGTTGTATCGAAGAGAAACTGAGCTTTTTATGACACATTTTGGAACATGAAAATTACGATTTTGATGAGATTTGTAAGATAAATTAAAGAATTTCATACATAAAAATACAAATTTGGTAAATATTAATCTCATAAATATTACGAATGTTAAGTTTGATGAATAAATGAGCAGAAGATGTTAGTGTCATTTCAGGTGCTTGTGCACGAGTGTCTCCACAGCCGAGCACCAAAGTCCATCTGTGACATGTTAGAGCCACAAGAACCATCTGCACTGTGAGGATCAGGGACCAGACTCCTGCTGGAGTCCTGCTTTAGTCCTGGTTCAGTCCTGGTTCAGTCCTGGTTCAGTCCTGGTTCAGTCCTGGTTCAGTCCTGGTTCAGTCCCAGAGTCAGGACTAAACTAAAGTCAGAGTTAAAACCTGGAACAGTCTGAACATGACTCTGACTCTGACTCTGTTTAAGTCCAGTTCTGTTTCGCTGCGTCTGAAACGTTTTCATTCTTTATTCCACATTCTTCTCCCTCATTTAACGTCTCACTCTTTAATTTTATGACGATTATTTATGTTCGATTTGTTTGTATTGTGATTTAACGCCTTTTCTTATGCTGCAAAGCACTTTGTGAATTACTATGTGCTGTACAAATAAAGTCGCCTTGAGCCGTGGAACTGCAGATCTCCACTGAACTAAAGGCAAAAGGAGCTGTTCACTTGAAAACTTCATGACATCACGAGGTGGAACAGAGCGTTTTGAGCTTCGGAGACGCAGACGGACGAATAATAAAGAGTTACACACGTGTGAATGAAACAAACACGACTCCAGCTCCGTTTGTGAGGAGGAAACAACATTAGAACACGACTTAAAGCTCACAAGAGTCACTTAATTTAGGATCTTTAAGGACGCCTCCTTGTCTCCATGACGATTACGTTATTGCTTTGCCCGGAATGTTCCACAGTATTGCATTTTAATCTACTTTGCTGAGCACAGGTGTTTTGACGACGAAAAGCGCATCTTGAAAAACATAAAACATGAAACATTCTTATTTGATATTTGTTATTCTTATTCCGTCTTGTAACTTGGTCTGGCGTCTCCACGAGGACAGTTAATGCCGTATGAAGGAACTTTTTAGGCAAAACAAGACGGGGACAAAAAAAAAAATACAGAGTTCATCTTGGGTTCTTACAGTGAGATTTGAATTCACAAAACGTTCACATTTCACTCAGAGATCGTGGCGAGCTCAGAGGAATGCAAATGTGTGTCCTGGGAAACAAATGAGCCTCCAGCGATTTACATGGGAAACGCCTGGTCCAGGGTCTGGTCCGGGTCTGGTCCGGGTCTGGTCCAGGGTCTGGTCCGGGTCTGGTCCGGGTCTGGTCCGGGTCTGGTCCGGGATCTCCTCCACCGACACAACTCAACCCTAAGAACGCTTTACGAGTGCTAAAGGTCCAACAGAAAATACCAAAGACTCAAACAGAAATACGAAACCCAACGACGAGCTGCGCGATCGGGGCTAAAATTAAAGCTGTATGGTGTAACTTTTCGGTTGAGGATCCGTCACCTGCTCGTTTCTATGGATACGTCACTACTCTGCCTGGAATTTTCCACAGTGTGACGTTAAACAGCTCTGCTTTATTCAATTACAAGTGGTTTTACAGCTCAAAAATACCTAGAAAAAACAGGCGTTCTGACTGAGTGGGGTCGCCTCTCCACAGATCTGACCCGTAATTTGTAAGGAAGTAACAACAACTGAAACATGGTGATCTGGTATCGTCAAAGGTCTCACAATATATCGAATCCCCAAGTCTCTTTGCTTAAATGAACAGTTCTGATGCAGAAATAGCTAAAAAAAACCAGAGGGAACTACATAGACCATGATGCTTTGCTCCGTTTCAGTGCAGATACGCAAAATGAAAAAAAAAAGTGATGTTTCAAGGTACTTCTGAACTATAAACACACCTGCAGTGGAATGAGATCCATTTTTACATTCATCTGTTTAATGCCACACTGCGAAACATCCCAGACGTCACCATGGACACAGAGCAGGTGAAAGACGCCAAAGAGAACAGAACGATCGCCGTCACATTCTGGTTCAGTCTGTGCCTCACTTCGAGAAGAAATAAAGCTGCACTGTGTAACTTTTTGTTTGCGGGTCTGTCACCTGCTCGTTTCTATGGATACGTCATTGCTCTGTGTAGAATGTTCCGCAGTGTGGCATTAAACAGGTCTACCTTACGTTTATTCAATTACAGGTGATTTTACGGCTCGGTCTCCATGGAGATAGAAAGGTTTAATTCCGTACTGTGAAACATTCCAGACAAAGCAATAACTTAACAGAATAACAGAAAAGCGTTTGGCGGAGCCTCCACCAGAAAAGTTACACAGTGCAGCTTTAAATTTACGCCTGACTCACATGTTTGTAGTATTGACGTGAGAGAATCATTAGGCCTGAGGAGTTACTGTGTAATCCAGACTCCACAAATACTTTGAACAAGTCGGGGCAGACGCAGACTCTCTGTCTCTGTGGGTCTCTGTACACACTGTACTCTCTGTACACTCTCTTGACTCTCTTCTCTCTGACTCTCTCTGTACTCTCTCTGTACTCTCTCTGTACTCTCTCCGGACTCTCTCCGGACTCTCTCCGACTCTCTCCGACTCTCTCTGACTCTCTGTGACTCTCTGTGACTCTCTGTGACTCTCTCTGACTCTCTGTGACTCTCTGTGACTCTCTGTGACTCTCTGTGACTCTCTCTGACTCTCTGTGACTCTCTGTGACTCTCTGTGACTCTCTCTGACTCTCTCTACACTCTCTACACTCTCTGTGACACTCTCTGTGACTCTCTCTGACTCTCTACACTCTCTACACTCTCTGTGACACTCTCTGTGACTCTCTCTGACTCTCTCTGACTCTCTCTGACTCTCTCTACACTCTCTCTGACTCTCTCTGACTCTCTCTGACTCTCTCAAACTCCTAAACAGGATCATGAAAAATGGTTTATGTAAATGAGCTGATTTGAACTTTTTTGCCAGCGTTTGTAAATATGTGTATGTGTCGCCACGGTAACTGCTGAACATTCTGCCACACACACACATGTAGCCTTGGTCTAGCCATGATCTAGTCCTGGTTTAGTCCTGATTTAGCCCTGATCTAGTCCTGGTCTAGCCATGGTTCAGTCCTGGTTCAGTCCTGGTCTAGTCCTGGTCTAGTCCTGGTCTAGTCCTGGTCCAGTCCTGGTCCAGTCCTGGTCCAGCCATGGTTCAGTCCTGGTTCAGTCCTGGTTCAGTCCTGGTCTAGTCCTGGTCTAGTCCTGGTCTAGTCCTGGTCTAGTCCAGGTCTAGTCCAGGTCTAGTCCAGGTCCAGGTCTTGTTTTCCCTCTGGTCTTTCTAAACTCCATAAATGTATAAAGTCCATAAACTCGGCTCTCGGCTCTTTTTTTTCGTGACCTACTTTCCTCGGGTTCGGTCTGAGGACTCGGTCTTAAACTCGGTCTTAAACTCGGTCTTAAACTCGGTCTTAAACTCGGTCTTAAACTCGGTCTTAAACTCGGTCTAAACTCGTCATTATTCTGTCAGTACAAAGAACATTTTCAAAAGACGCAGAAATTACAGCGTTCAGAATTCAGACCGGGACAAACTATAATTTTGCTTTTACACGACTTCACCTCGCGCGACCTTTGGGTTTCTGGGCGTGGGACGATTTTAGAGCGCACGGGACGGGGAAAAAATAAAATAAAATTGAAATAAAAAAACAAAAAACAAAAACAAAAATCAAATCAAATAAAGTAAAAAAAATAAAAATGAAATAAGTATCACTGCCTCAGGACGGAAGCTCAGACTTTGCCTTTTGCTCTTGAAAACCTGACGTCACAGTAATACTAACAACAACCAGCATGCTAACAGCGCACTTCCTGACTTCCTGACAGTAAAGCGCTTTATAAGAAACACTTTTACAATATATCTGCAGAACAAAATGTGCTTTATTACAGCAAAAACTATTCGGATACAATCTCCTGGAAACTCCTGGTTAAGTCTGGGTCTAGTCCTGGTCTAGTCCTGGTCTAGTCCTGGTCTAGTCCTGGTCTAGTCCTGGTTTAGCCCTGGTTAAGCCCTGGTTAAGCCCTGGTCTAGTTCTGGTTGAGTTCTGACCAAGCTCTGTTCGGTCCTGGTGTAGTTTTGGTTCAGTCCTGGTCTAGTTCTGTTTGAGTCCTGGTCTAGTTCAGTTAAGTCCTGGTCTAGTTCAGTTAAGTCCTGGTCTAGTTCTGTTAAGTTCTGGTCTAGTTCTGTTAAGTCCTGGTCTAGTTCTGGTTTAACCCTGTTAAAGTCTTGGTCTGCTACAGGTTCAGTCCTGATTAAGTCCAGGTTTAGTCCTGGTCTAGTTCTAGTAACACTGGGGCTTTTTTGGACACTTAAAGACACTTAAAAGCAGCTCTACTGTGTTTTTACAATCTTAAAATGTAAAAAAAACAAACAGCCGCGGGGTCTTAAAAGTCTTAAAAAAAAGTCTTAAAAAAGTCTTAAACTTCATGCTCCTAAATTAAGGCCTTAAAAAGTCTTGAATTATGTCGTCCAAGTCTTATTTTTCACAAAGATCTTAAATTATGAGCTGAGCTTCATTTGACTGGAGGTTGACGTCACTGGAGGTTGACGTCACTGGAGGTTGACGTCACTGGAGGTTGACGTAAACTGGAGGTTGACGTAAACTGGAGGTTGACGTAAACTGGAGGTTGACGTAAACTGGAGGTTGACGTCACTGGAGGTTGACGTCACTGGAGGTTGACGTCACGCTCCCTCAGTCCACGTCTTTGTAATAAATGAGGTCATAAGGTAATAATCCTGTGACGCCTCTTTTATTTTCTCTAGAAGTGAAGAAAGTCCCAGGTTAAAGGGTTTGGATTACGACGTTTTCTGTTCTAATTTCCTCATTTCCTCGTCACAGTCCAGAGAGTTTTATCCAACAAATCTGCGACTGGTCCTGCCCGGGTCGGATTTTGCATTTGTGGTTTGAAAATGAAAGTGGTGGAGGATTTGTGGGAACGTGCGCAGCAAAAACATACGGAGTTTATGTTTAACAATCTTGTAAAAACAAAGAGATTTTTGCATTTCCCTAAATCTCAGCCCTGGTTTTGTTCACACACTGTAAAAATCCGGCGGCACGGTGGCTGAGTGGCAACACTCAGGCCTCACAGCAAGAAGGTTGCGGGTTCGATCCCCGGGTCACCCGGGCCTTTCTGTGTGGAGTTTGCATGTTCCTCCCCGTGTCTGGATGGGTTTCCTCCGGGTACTCCGGTTTCCCCCATCAACCTAAAACATGCAGCACCCCTATGAACTAACATCAAGGACCATGTTGTTCACCCTCCTGTGGGCTCACCACCTGCAGAGGGGTTCATAGGGGGGGTCAGGTGCTATGAGTATTGGGCAGCAAGCTGCCCCCGCGACCCAGCCGGATTAAGCGGGAGAAGATGGATGGATGGATGGATGGATGGACTGTAAAAATCCCCTCCTTAAAACTCGAGAAATCCACTTGTTTCAAGTTAAAATGAACAAGAAACAAGTGAAATTCAGCACCAGTGCAGGAAGTGAAATTTACTTATCAAGAAATCTTAAAATAAGAAAATATATCCAGACCTTCAAAAATGTCAAAATAATTACACACTTATTCTAAGCAATAATCTAAGTTTAAGTGATCAAAAATAAAGCATAAAACACTCATTCTAAGAATAAATTAAGATGGAAAATCTTAAAACTAGAATATAAAGTTTGTTATTGACGGTTTTATTCTTGATTTTATTGAATGAATCTTAGTGAAATTCTTTATTTCCTTATTTTAAGCCTAATTTCCACTCGGTAATTTATCGACTCTCGCCTAAAACTTTTTAATCTTTTAATTTTTCCACGTCACAAACAGAAGGTTCAGAGAAACTGGACAATTTCAGTCCAAGATCGACTCGTTTACATCCATAAAAAACGTCTTAAACTCCAACTTAACACTTGTTTTCCTTGTTTTTTGTGCATTCCAATTATTTTATAGATATAAAAACTAAATAAGAAAAAAACAATTCTTGAAATAAGCTTCATAATCTTACATATTTACACTGGAAAAACAATCTCTAGGGAAGTTAAAATCACTTAAATTAAGAACATTTGACTTTATTTGAGCAGATTCATCTTGACAAGTGAAATGATCTGACAGGAATAAGTGTTTTTCTCTTTATTCAAGCAACGTTTGATTTTATTTTGTGCAAAACGTTGTTGTTTTTCTTATTTTAAGTGTTGCCAGATGTATTTTCATGTTTTAAGCACAAAAAGTCTTGTTCCTCTGTCAGATCATTTTACTTGTCAAGTGAAGTTTACTCAAATCCTGATAAAACTTTCTTAATCCAAGTCATTTTCGCTTGAGTAGATTTTGTTTTTTGCATATCCCTTAAAACAAGATAATTTAGACCAAAATAATTTCATTTAAGAGAATAAATCCTGGTAAGTTTTATGGCCTGAATCTGCATCTGACACAGCACAACATTTTTCAAGACTAAAAACAAAAACAGTCCAAAAACAAAAACGGCGCAAAGGAAGAAAGATCCACACTGCAGTTCTTTAAAGCTGCCACGATTTTGCTGCCTGCAGTGCAGATTTTTCTTCTTTTACACAGTTTCCTCGTCACAAACGGACCCGGAGTCGCGTTTCGTTTCGTTCACACGTTTTAACGCACAAAACCTGCACATTTATTCTGAAAACGCTCCGTCACTACGTTCATTTGGCTCATTTCAGCACCGGAATTACCAATCTCTACTGAACTAAAGCTAAAAAAGGAGCTGTCCACTCGAAAACGCCCACTTAACACGACATCACAAGGTGGAACGGAGCGTTTTGAGCTTTGGACAATGAAATAAAACACAACTCCAGGTCTGTTTTCGAGGAGGAAACGTCACCAACTCCCAACAGTGTAACACAGCACGTTCAAACCTTAAATCTTTCAGCTTTTTCTTTTCTCCTCTTTTGAGCCCGTGACAGGAACGTTTTCGTCGGTATTGTAACGCGAAAAGTTCCCGTGCGCAGCCAAAGAAAACCCATCGGTTAATAAACTCCACGATGAGTAACCGCAGCCGTCGCTTAGAACGAAAAACAAACAGCAAAACGGCCACAAACTTCACCCGCCTCTGTTCAGGGGCAGGTTTAGGACGCAGAAAAGAGGAAACGGTTCATGAACTCGAAGGTAAAACGTCTGAAAAACGCCAAATAAAACTCAGACGAGCGGGTTTCTCTTTCCCGCACCTTTTTGGGCCATTTTTTGTCACGATTTCACTCATGTTATATGGAAAATACGCAGTTCTGTTGTCAAAAGAACGTAGATTTCTTACAAAAACTAACAGAACATGATCAAATAAAGACTTTCGAGGGGCAATAACAACACGTTTAGGAAAGATGGACTCATGTTTTTGGTATTTGCGTCGCCCGATATCAGTTTTGACGCGACCGCACGAAGGAAAAGACTGAAAATATGACGTCTTTTACTTCCTTAAAAGGTGAAATATTCGGTAAAATAAACTTTTGCGAGCTTAAAGTCGTGTTCTGATGTTGTTTTGGAGTCGGGTTTTGTCGTTTTCAGGGTAACAGAGACTTTCTTTAGTTCAGTTCCAGAGGCTGAAATGATCCAGATGTTCCTAGAAGACGTGAGTGGAGTTTAAAAACACAGAGGAGCACAGACGGAGGGAAAAACTAAGAGAATAAATCTGCAGCTTTTAAACATTAGAACAGATCAGCCTGAACATTTGTTTGTTTCAGTCACTTCACAGAACAGGCGGAGATTTTGAGGTGATTTATTCCTTCTTCACAAAATCCAACCCAGGACTGAACCAGGACTAAACCAGGACTGAACCAGGACTAAACCAGAACTAAACCAAGTCTAAACCAGGTCTAAACCAGGACTAAACCAGGACTAAAACAAGGACTAAACCAGAACTAAACCAAGTCTAAACCAGGTCTAAACCAGGACTAAACCAGGACTAAACCAGGTCTAAACCAGGTCTGAACCAGGACTAAACCAGGACTAAAACAAGGACTAAACCAGAACTAAACCAAGTCTAAACCAGGTCTAAACCAGGTCTAAACCAGGTCTAAACCAGGACTAAACCAGGTCTAAACCAGGTCTGAACCAGGACTAAACCAGAACTAAACCAGGTCTAAACCAGGTCTGAACCAGGACTAAACCAGGACTAAAACAAGGACTAAACCAGAACTAAACCAAGTCTAAACCAGGTCTAAACCAGGTCTAAACCAGGTCTAAACCAGGACTAAACCAGGTCTAAACCAGGTCTGAACCAGGACTAAACCAGGATTAAACCAGGTCTAAACTAGGTCTAAACTTGGTCTAAACCAGGATTAAACCAGGACTAAACCAGGACTAAACCAGGTCTGAACCAGGTCTAAACCAGGTCTAAACCAGGACTAAACCAGGACTAAACCAGGTCTGAACCAGGACTAAACCAGGTCTAAACCAGGACTAAACCAGGTCTAAACCAGATCTAAAACCAGGTCTAAGACCAGGTGTAAACCAGGACTAAACCAGGTCTAAACCAGGTCTAAACCAGGTCTAAACCAGGTCTAAACCAGGTCTAAACCAGGTCTGAACCAGGTCTGAACCAGGTCTGAACCAGGACTAAACCAGGTCTGAACCAGGACTAAACCAGGTCTAAACCAGGACTATACCAGGTCTAAACCAGGACTAAACCAGGTCTGAACCAGGACTAAACCAGGTCTGAACCAGGTCTGAACCAGGACTAAACCCGGTCTAAGTCAGGTCTAAGCCAGGTCTAAACCAGGTCTAAGCCAGGTCTAAGCCAGGTCTAAGCCAGGTCTAAATCAGGCCTAAGCCAGGTCTAAACCAGGACTAAACCAGGACTAAACCAGGTCTGAACCAGGTCTGAACCAGGACTAAACCAGGATTAAACCAGGTCTAAACCAGGACTAAACCAGGACTAAACCAGGTCTGAACCAGGTCTGAACCAGGACTAAACCAGGATTAAACCAGGTCTAAACCAGGACTAAACCAGGTCTAAACCAGGTCTATCTCAGTGTTTCTCGTCCTCTTTGTCGTTGGTTCTTTTAAAGCAGCGTCTCCAGCACCAACATGGCCGCCGTGAGAGATCTGCTGTTTATGTCCGTGTTTAACATCAGACGCTCATCTGCTCTTCACCGTATTTACTCCGACACCAGATAAGAAATCAAACACTCCACCTTTACAAGATATTTTTATAACCGCGTTAACGTTTCCACACCGAGCGGAACAAAACCGGGACTACGACAGGACGACGACGATGGAGTTTAGACCTTTAAAGTCCGATTTATTCAAGTTTTAACTCCACAAACGTTTTCAGGCAGATCTAGTTTACTAAAATATATAAAAAGAGCTCCAAAATCCCCTCTGTTTACATTTTTAGTCTCTTATACGTCCCAAAAACAGTCCATTTTGGCAGTTTTTACACACAAATCGCATTATTTATATCTGAAAACATGACAAAAACTAGTAATATATATACTTTTTTTTTACATTTGTGAGTAAACGACAAGATAAGCCTAAAAACATGATCTCTTTTTCTTTTTTCTATTCACTTGGCAGCTCTAGAGCTCCAAAATCCCCTCTGTATAAGTTATTAATATCTTATATGTCCCAAAAACTGTCCATTATAGCAGTTTTTACACATGAAAACATGACAAAAAAACTTGTAATCCATTTTTTTCTTTACACTCCAAGAGAAGATAAGATATCAGACGGCCTTTATAACATATTTTTATAACAGCGGCTCACAGCGTTTTCACACCGAGTTACAGCTCAGAATGTTTTTTGAGTATCTGATGTGGATATAGGATTAAACCGGTTTAGTTTCTGTTTTAAAAGTCCCAAAAACAGTCTTTTTACACACAAAACGCCTTATTTCTATATGAAAACATGAAGGAAAACATGCAATATATGTACTTTTTCTTACATTTATGTGAGTAAACGACAAAATAAGCCTAAAAACATGATCTCTTTTTCTTTTTTCTATTCACCTGGCAGCTCTAGTTTATCAAAATACTAAAAAAAGCTCCAAAATCCACTCAGTACAAGTTTTTAGTCTCTTATATGTCCCAAAAACTGTCCATTTAGCAGCTTTTACACATAAAACGCCTTATTTATATATGAAAACATGACAAAAAACTTGAAATATATACGTTTTTTTTACATTTATGTGCGTAAATGATACAATATCTCTAAATTTATCTTATGTTTAAGACTTTTTCTATTCACCTCCTTTGCCTCAGGTCCAGTTTACTAAAATACTAAACCTTTGAATTCGGATTTAAAGATTTAACTCGAGAAACATTTTTAGGCAGATCTAGTTTCAACAAAAAGAAGAATTAAACCTGTTTAGTTTCAATCTTGGCCGTTTTTACACTGTATTTGTACATGAAAACACGACAAAAAAACTTGGAATATATATTTTTTCTTACATTTGAGTGAGTAAACGACGAGATAAACCTAAAAACTGGATCTTTAAATATTAAACTCTCATGAAACATTTACTACAATTGGCTGTTAGATATTTCGGTGCAGCTTTTTCACTTTCATTTTTAAAGCAAAGAAAGGAGCTTTCATCAGAGCGTTAAGTGGTTAACAGAACACAGTAAACATCTCGACGAGTGATTAAAATAAGAACAGGCCGATAGTGTTTCGCTCGTCCGTTTAGTCTAAATTCCAAAGGTTGCTGTTTGTAACGGCGCCGCAGACTTTCCCTCTGTCCAGTTAAACACGAGCCAAAAGCAGAAGTCCACCCTCGTTTATGCTTTTATTACTGCGGAAAAACCTCACGATGAGAAAACCTGCAGATCCTCTCAAATCTCACGTCATCAGAACGTTCAGAACTCTGGAGGCAAAATGAAGCTGATGTAACGTGTTTACGATGATTAACTCGCGAGCAAATCTAAACGCTCAGGGTTTTATGACAGTACAGCACAAACGTATAAATATTCTTTACTTTGCTTCTCTGTTAAGAAGGATGGAAAATACAGTTTTCTACAGTGCAAAAAACAAAACCAACTTCAGATGACTTGAATTAAGGAAGTGTTATCAGGATTTGTAAATGATCTGCAGTGGAAGAAGACTTTTTGTACTTAACAAATGATGAAAATACATCTGACTACAAGAAAAAAGAACTTTTTGCACTGAATATAAGAAAAACAGCAACTTTTTAGACCTTAAATAAGAAAAAAGAACTTTTTGCACTGAATATAAGAAAAACAACAACTTTTTAGACCTTAAATAAGAAAAACAGCAACTTTTTAGACCTTAAATAAGAAAAACAACAACTTTTTGCACTTTAAATGAGAAAAACAACAACTTTTTGTGCTTAATATAAGAAAAACAACAACTTTTTGCACTTTAAATGAGAAAAACAACAACTTTTTGTGCTTAATATAAGAACAACAACAACTTTTTAGACCTTAAATAAGAAAAACAACAACTTTTTGCATCTAAAATAAGAAAAACATCAACTTTTTACACTTAAAATAAGAAACCAAAATCAAATGCTGCTTGAATTAAGAGAAAAACACTTATTCCTCTAACAGGTCATTTCACTTGTCAAGTTTAATCGACTCAAATAAAGTAAAATGTTATTTATTTAAGTCATTTTAACTGACTTTGATATCGTTTTTTTCCCAGATTTCAGCTTAAAACAATATTTGGGCTTCACCAAAAGTATAATTTATGAGGAAATGTGTAATATATGTGTAGATGAAGTGAAAAACTGTTGTGGCCTTTGGATTTGTCCAGTAAAACCTTTGTAAAAACGCTCTGTGTCGATCATAAACTCCTGTCAAATAAACAAATAATGTCAAATATGATTGTAAATGTGTTTAAACTGGGCTCTGGTCTCACTCACACGTGTCTGAGGGGTTTTATTCACCAAATTGTCCTTGATTTTTTATAATCTGTGATATTCTGAAGTGAACCCCAGTTTTCCCATTGAAATCACCTCATGGTTCACTTCACGTTTGCCTCCAGCCGCCTCCACTCTCGTATTTAAAGTGTTTCTGTTTACAGTTTTTCAGACATTTTATCACAGTTCACTCATTTTTAAGCATCCAAATCGACCCAGACACGAGCCGCAGTTCCGGCTGCACAACGTCGGCCAAACGAGACAAAAGAGAAACAAAAAACCACAACCAACAGCCATATTTAACCAGATCAGTGTTTAAAATCAATCATTAATAAAGAAGAAGTGTTTTTTTATGATCGTACAGGTGCTGATTACCTCTGCACCGCAAAAAACAATCTCCAAGTCTGTTAAAATGACTTAAATTAAGAATATTTGACTTTATTTGAGTCGATTCATCTCGACAAGTGAAATGATCTGACAGTGGAATGAGTGTTTTTCAATTAATTCAAGAGACATTTGATTTTGTTTCTTAATTAAAGTGCAAAATGTTGTTTGTCTTATTTTAAGTTGCTGTTTTTCTTATTTTAAGTGTAGCCAGATGTATTTTCTTATTTTAACTCCAAAAAGTCTTGTTCCACTGGCAGATCATTTTACTTTTCAAGCGAAATTTACACAAATCATGATGAAACTTTCTTAATTCAAGTCATCTTAGGTTAGATTTTAGTTTTTGCGGTGCTCAGGTGCTTTTGGAGGACTTCACGCGCTAAAACACGCGTAAAATTGCGCACACCGTGAGGTAAAGCGTCTCTCCCGTGCGTAAAAATGCAGGAAACGCGGTGATTTCTCGTGCGTTTCCCCGCTGGAAGTGCGTGTGAGCTCAGCGCTGCGCTCGGGAATCTCACCCCGGGTTTGACGTCTTCGAACACGGCCGCGTCCTCTGCGCCGGCCGCCCCTCCTCCTCCTCCTCCTGCGGTCATCCTCACCGGCCTGAGCTGCGTGAACACAGCCCTTTCTTCGCTCGACTGCGCTACGTTCATGGCGAGTCCGACTCCCGCGGCCATCAACGAGTCTCCGGCAACTCCCGAAGCCAGAAAACCTGATCTAAACTCGGATTACAAACGCATAAAACGTGCGGGGGGTTATTATTTCCCCCTGGAGCTCCAAAAGATTAGTCCACCGTGCGGGGAAGAACTGGTTTGGATACAGGTAGAGCTCACCTGCGCTTTGTACGCGAGGAAACGGACCAATGAGCGCGCGGCGGGGCGGGGCTCACCTGCGCAAAGGTAAAACAGGCTCTTATCTCCCAGCGCCGCAGATAAAGACTCAAACATGGCGCTTGATTGAAACATAAGCACCGAGTTTTGACACACGCGGGCCTATCTCAAGTGGGACAATGTTACGCAACACGGTGAGTAACAGGCTGCAGGTGAATAGGCCTGAGAGGTGGAAGATGTGGACAGGTGCAGGAAGAGGGTGACCGAGTGTCCCTGTTTACCCTGTTTACCCGGGACAGGCCCGGTTTGGAGCCCAGAGGCCCCTGTCCCTGCAGATTTGTGCAAAACCACTGATTTGTCCCAGTTTTATACAAGAAATGTCCCACACTGCAAAAAAGCCGATCAAAAATAAGAAAAAAAAAATAAAAAAATTTTGAGGTAAAAATGCCCTATTTTAAGTGAAATTTCTGCCAGTGCAGTAAGAAATTTTCACTTACCAAGTTTTCTTCAAACAAGATGAAATACGAATCTTGTTCTAACCAGGCCCGGACCCCTATGAACTAACATCAAGGACCATGTTGTCCACTCTCCTGTGGGCTCACCACCTGCAGAGGGGTTCATAGGGGGGGTCAGGTGCTATGAGTATTGGGCAGCACGCTGCCCCCGCGACCCAGCCGGATTAAGCGGGAGAAGATGGATGGATGTTCTAACCAGAAAACACGAGTTTCAAGTATTTATGGCAAGATTTTTCACCTTATTGGTTTGAGGAGGAAGTTAAAGAGGCTTAACCTGGACTGAGTTAATATAAAAAGTGCTTAGAATAAGTTGTAATATCGAGATAAGATAAATCAGGATGGAATATCTTGAAACAAGTCAAAAAATCTCATCTTATTAAGTAAAAAAATCTTAAAATTGGTCTTTTAAGATGAATCTGCTTAATTCAAGTCAGTTTAACTATGCTAGAAAATCCTTTTTTGCAGTGTAAACTCAGCCTACACCAGGATTTAAACAGACCTGTGTCACAAACCTGCACAAAAACTGTGTCACTTTGTTTGGAGATATTAATGATTCTTTTATAGGTCAAATCAGACCCACAGGAAGCTTCAAAATGCTCGAAAACGCCCAAAATGTGTCAATCGTTTGTGCAGCAAAAAGTTTAGTTTGTGTGATTCTGGTTCTTCAGATATTCACCGTTTGACTTTCTGTCCAGAACCTCAGAATGTGAAACAGCCTCAAAACAGCAAGAAATTAAACTAAATGTTGTATTTGGTTTGGGCTGTGACAGTTTTCATTTGTGTGAGTTTATTTCTACAATTATTCATTATTATTTCTGTGGTAATTACAGGAGGTCATTTCTGCTCATCTGAAGCAGCGACTTTAACAAAACTAATGAAGAGAAACGACCTGAGGCTGTGGAAAAGTCTGTTTCAGTCTTTAGTCTTTTGCCTTTGATTAGACTTATTTTATATCATAGACTTTTCCACAGCCTGAGGTCGTTTATGTGCCACGAAACTGCCCGAAGCTGCAAATATTTATTTTCAGTTTGAAGATTTTGCATAAATGATCAATGACAGAGTGTTTTTTGAGAGAGAAATGCTGAATAAACGCATCGTGTAACTAAAAAATAATCGTTTGCATAAATAATCGTGATTTCAGTATTGACTAAAATAATCGTGATAATGATTTGTTTTCCATAACTGAGCCCCAAAATTCAACTGTTTTTGTTTGTTTGAATCATGAATGTGTTCAAAATAAACCTCCACATTTTCAGCAGGTTTCAGACAGTAAAAAAACATTTTACTTGTACTTTCCATTTCTGTTCTACAATTTCGTGGAGGAAGAAGTGTAAATACCTGCTCTCAAGTGTAGTGAAGTAAAACCTTTCTGTCGCCATAGAGACCAAACCAGACCGAGTTCCAGGTCAGATCTGTGGAGAGGCGACGCCGCTCACAGTCACAATGTCTGATTTTTTTTTAGGTATTTTTGAGCGATAAAACCACCTGTAACTGAATAAAAGTAAAGTCGAGCTGTTTAAAGTCACACTGCGGAACACTCCAGGCAGAGCAATGACGTATCCATAGAAACAAGCAGCTGACGGACCCCCCCCATCAAACAGTTCCACAGAGCAGCTTTAAGTACAGCACGTTACTCCTTTTACTGTGTTCTGTTCCTCCACTGAGCCTAAGAAATGTTTATGGCCGTTTCCAGATAATTTCACTTGTCGACCAATAAAGTGAGTTTATAACACATCTGTTTATGAGAGACTCTGCCTCTGTGCCCTTGGGCAGTGACTCTGCCTCTGTGCCCTTGGGCAGAGACTCTGCCTCTGTGCCCTTGGGCAGTGACTCTGCCTCTGTGCCCTTGGGCAGGGACACTCTGCCTCTGTGCCCTTGGGCAGTGACTCTGCCTCTGTGCCCTTGGGCAGGGACACTCTGCCTCTGTGCCCTTGGGCAGGGACACTCTGCCTCTGTGCCCTTGGGCAGGGACACTCTGCCTCTGTGCCCTTGGGCAGTGACTCTGCCTCTGTGCCCCTGGGCAGTGACTCTGCCTCTGTGCCCTTGGGCAGTGACTCTGCCTCTGTGCCCTTGGGCAGTGACTCTGCCTCTGTGCCCTTGGGCAGGGACTCTGCCTCTGTGCCCTTGGGCAGTGACTCTGCCTCTGTGCCCTTGGGCAGGGACTCTGCCTCTGTGCCCTTGGGCAGTGACTCTGCCTCTGTGCCAGACGAGCTCAGATGAAGCTTCTGTTCAGTGTTTGGTGAGTCCGTCTGGATCTGGGTCTGTTTTTTAGACTGTAAATGTCTTTGTTTTATCTGGAATGTGAAACTTACCACAGAGTTTCACCTCACGGTGCCAGATTTACCGCGATATGGTGGGAAAGTTCACGATATTACGATATTCTACAGAATAATAAGACTGACTCTAAAACGCTTTGTCCAGTTATTTGGTGCAACGTTTATCGTCATTGGGGATGGAACGAAATCCAAATCTCTCTGTACGATATTTTCACCATAAACATCTCACCGAACCAGATTTATTATGATATTTAAACTTTAAATCTGCTCCTTTTTCCTCTAAAAACGCTTCACAAGACTTAACCCAGGGGTCCCACACTTTTTCAGCATGTGACCTACTTATAAAATGATCGACCTGCTACAAAACTACAAATCATGGATTTATTGATGAATATATTGAAAATCAGTGGTGGTGGAACAGTTCTTGGACTGAATGATCTTCATGTGGGAAAAGTGTGACTCACATAAATACGTTTTTATAGATTTATCTTCATTTTCTCTGATAAATGTTCATTTAAGCTTAAAATAACCCAACTGCACTGAAACACCCCGACCCACAGTTTGAGAACCCTTCTTTCACTGAACTTCCACTGCACTTTACACAGAAGTGAAGGAAGTGAAGGAAGTGAAGGAAGTGAAGGAAGCGAAGAAAGCGAAGAAAGTGAAGGAAGTGAAGAAAGTGAAGAAAGTGAAGAAAGCGAAGGAAGCGAAGAAAGCGAAGAAAGCGAAGGAAGCGAAGGAAGCGAAGGAAGCGAAGAAAGCGAAGAAAGCGAAGGAAGCGAAGGAAGCGAAGAAAGCGAAGGAAGCGAAGGAAGCGAAGGAAGCGAAGGAAGCGAAGAAAGCGAAGAAAGCGAAGAAGCGAAGAAGGAAGAAGGCGATAGCGAAGAAAGCGAAGGAAGCGATAGTTAAGAAAGAAGCGAAAGGGAAGCGAAGGAAGCGAAGAAATGAAGCGAAGAGCGATAGAAGCGAAAGCGAAGAAAGTTAAGAAAGCGAAGGAGCGAAGGAAGCGAAGAAGCGAAGTTGGAAGTTAAGGAAGCGAAGAAAGTTAAGAAAGTAAGCGAAGTTAAGAAAGCGAAAGAAAGTTAGCGAAAAGCGAAGATAGTTAGCGAAGAAGTTAAGAAAGTTAAGAAAAGCGAAAGCGTTAAGAATAGTTAAGAAGAAGCGAAGAAAGGAAAGCGAAGAAGTTAAGCGAAGCGAAGAAGCGAAGAAGTTAAGAAGAGTTAAGGAAGTTAAGAGTAAGAAAGCGAAATGAAGCGAAGAAAGCGAAGGAAGCGAAGAGTTATGAAGTTAAGCGAAGGAAGAGCGAAGAAGCGAAGAAAGCGAAGAAGCGAAGAAGCGAAGAAGCGATAGCGTTAAGGAAGCGAAGAAAGCGAAGAAAGCGAAGGAAGCGAAGGAAGCGAAGGAAGCGAAGGAAGCGAAGGAAGCGAAGAAAGCGAAGAAAGCGAAGGAAGCGAAGAAAGCGAAGAAAGCGAAGGAAGCGAAGAAAGCGAAGGAAGCGAAGGAAGCGAAGAAAGCGAAGAAAGCGAAGGAAGCGAAGAAAGCGAAGAAAGCGAAGGAAGCGAAGAAAGCGAAGGAAGTGAAGGAAGTGAAGTGTGTAGGACGTGGAAACCTGTTTTCTCAGGTTCCTCTGCAGTTAGTTTCTCTCCCTGGTTTTGCAGTGATATTTCCCTCTGCACATTTGACCAAACACACGACAAATACAGAAGAATCTGTGGGATTTAGGCAAACATCAGCTACATGTGGCTGTGCACCTGCTCTGTGCTGTACACCTGCTCTGTGCTGTACACCTGCTCTGTGCTGTGCACCTGCTCTGTGCTGTGCACCCGCTCTGTGCTGTGCACCCGCTCTGTGCTGTGCACCCGCTCTGTGCTGTGCACCCGCTCTGTGCTGTGCACCTGCTGTGTGCTGTACACCTGCTCTGTGCTGTGCACCCGCTCTGTGCTGTGCACCTGCTCTGTGCTGTACACCTGCTCTGTGCTGTACACCTGCTCTGTGCTGTGCACCTGCTCTGTGCTGTGCACCTGCTCTGTGCTGTACACCTGCTCTGTGCTGTGCACCCGCTCTGTGCTGTGCACCCGCTCTGTGCTGTGCACCCGCTCTGTGCTGTGCACCTGCTCTGTGCTGTACACCTGCTCTGTGCTGTACACCTGCTCTGTGCTGTGCACCTGCTCTGTGCTGTGCACCTGCTCTGTGCTGTACACCTGCTCTGTGCTGTACACCTGCTCTGTGCTGTGCACCTGCTCTGTGCTGTGCACCTGCTCTGTGCTGTACACCTGCTCTGTGCTGTGCACCTGCTGTGTGCTGTGCACCCGCTCTGTGCTGTGCACCCGCTCTGTGCTGTGCACCCGCTCTGTGCTGTGCACCTGCTCTGTGCTGTACACCTGCTCTGTGCTGTGCACCTGCTGTGTGCTGTGCACCCGCTCTGTGCTGTGCACCCGCTCTGTGCTGTACACCTGCTCTGTGCTGTACACCTGCTCTGTGCTGTGCACCTGCTCTGTGCTGTGCACCTGCTCTGTGCTGTACACCTGCTGTGTGCTGTGCACCCGCTCTGTGCTGTGCACCCGCTCTGTGCTGTGCACCCGCTCTGTGCTGTGCACCCGCTCTGTGCTGTGCACCTGCTGTGTGCTGTACACCTGCTCTGTGCTGTGCACCTGCTCTGTGCTGTGCACCCGCTCTGTGCTGTGCACCCGCTCTGTGCTGTGCACCCGCTCTGTGCTGTACACCTGCTCTGTGCTGTGCACCTGCTCTGTGCTGTGCACCTGCTCTGTGCTGTGCACCCGCTCTGTGCTGTGCACCCGCTCTGTGCTGTGCACCCGCTCTGTGCTGTACACCTGCTCTGTGCTGTACACCGTAACACACATTTAAATGTTTTTTCTTTGCATTGTGTCTTGCTCTTCTCATCAGCGCAGTGAGGAGTGTGTGTGTGCTGGGAGGAGTGTGTGTGCTGGACGTGGGGAGGAGTGTGTGTGCTGGACGTGGGGAGGAGTGTGTGCGCTGGACGTGGGGAGGAGTGTGTGTGCTGGACGTGGGGAGGAGTGTGTGTGTGCTGGACGTGGGGAGGAGTGTGTGTGCTGGACGTGGGGAGGAGTGTGTGTGCTGGACGTGGGGAGGAGTGTGTGTGCTGGACGTGGGGAGGAGTGTGTGTGCTGGACGTGGGGAGGAGTGTGTGAAAAGGTGAGGAGCGGCGCTCTGATGTGAGGCACATGTACAGGAAGGTTTAACTTGTCCTGTGATACACACTGTTGGAGTGGACACTGTTGTGGTCAAGCTGTGAGCGCAGAGACACGTAATAAAATATAAACACACTCAACGAGTGTCAGACCTCGAGTCCGAGACAATATCGGGTCCAAGCGTCATGAAGACCGAGTCCAAACGCAGTCCAACACCGTAAGAAACGGTCTCGAGTACCACACTGTGATCTACCTTAGTGATAATAATCATAATAATGCATCAGTTTTATACAGCGCTTTTCTGGACACTCAAAGACACTTTACAGAGCATTATTCATTCACTCCAGACCCGGTGGTGTAAACTACTATTGTAGCCACAGCTGCCCTGGGGCAGACTGACAGAAGCGAGGCTCCAATCTGCGCCATCGGCCCCTCCGACCACCACCACCATTCACACACACCACTTTCATACTAGGCAATGTGGGTGAAGTGTCTTGCCTAAGGACACTACGACAGGTTTTTGCCACTGGCACCCCCCTGTGGCACCTGGAATTCCCAGTGTCTCCATCCAAGTCCTGACCAGGCCCTGCTGAGCTTCTGAGATCTGACAGGATCAGGCTTTGATGAGCCGGTATGGCCACATCGACGTATTGGACACCCCTGACTTAAGCCAAAGAATGAAGATGTAAAAGTGCTTAGAACAGTTATTTCTTCATGTCGTCTGCACTGAAACGGAGCAAAGGATCATGGTCTATGTAGTTCCCTCTGTTTTTTTCATTTTTTCATTTAAGCAAAGAGACTTGGGATTCAATATATTGTGATGCTCCACGATATTATTGTGAGACCTTTGATATGATATCACCAGATTTACGTTATTGTTACATCCCTAGAAAAAACACGTGAGAAAGAAGTGGTGTACGGGGAATATCAGGGCTTCTTGGAACAGTGACATGTTGATTGACAGGCCTGTTTGACTGATAATGCCGTACTGTGGAACATTCCAGGAAAAGCAGTGACCTCTCCTGACACAGGCAGATGACAGACCTGCTCGTGCACCTTTCAGCTCGGCTGTTGTTCCTCCTTTATTCTTTAATAGCTCCGGCTCTTTTAGGTTAAACTCTGCTGCCAAGAGAAAAGTGGTAGAACAAGCTCCGCCCTGGTGCGGCCAGTGTCACCGTCGTTTTACTGTTGGTGTAATTGCGCTCGTCATTGAGCAGGATCACATATAATCAGGCGTCTGTGTTTAACCTAAAGCCTATTAAACATAATGGAGTGTGGAGGACACACCCGGAGCCTGGACTGTTAGTCTAACAGGATCAAACTAATCACCGCCTTTATGTCTAAAGAATTAATGAGGAACATGCGCACGTGATAAATATGTACAGTTTGGGACATGACACACCCTTAATGCTGCTGTTAAACTGTTATGTTATTCATACAGTAATTATATGACGATATAATGCAGTTTTTACAGACTTCTTATGTTATCAGGGGGGCGCCAGTCGCAAAAAAAAACTGTCGTTGTGTCCTTAGGCAAGGCACATCACCCACATTGCCTAGTATGAAAGTGGTGTGTGCGTGAGTGTTGGTGGTGCTCGGAGGGGCCGATGGCGCAGATTGGCAGCCTCGCTTCTGTCAGTCTGCCCCAGGGCAGCTGTGGCTACAATAGTAGCACCACCACCGGGTCTGGAGTGAATGAATAATGCTCTGTAAAGCATCTTTGAGTGTCCAGAAAAGCGCTGTATAAAACTGATGCATTATTATCAACATGATTGAAGTGGACTGTGGGAGTGTGACTAGGCTCCAGGCAAATGAAGCTCACTGACGGTAGGTTCAGACGCAGCGTCGGGGCGTCCAGTTTACATGTAAAGTCTATGTGGATGCACAACTCGGGCGTCCTGCATCTTTGCAGTGCGTCTTCAGGCGTCAGCGCAGCGTGAATCTGGCGTTGAGGCGGCGCGTCTTCCGCATAAAGAGCGTCGACATCAGAAGTTAAAGTCCACCAAGTCCACCAATCAGGGACAAGTAGCCTATACAGAACTATACAGAGAGAGAATGAGCCCAGAACCGAAGCTTGTAGCTCCGTGGCTGAGACCCCGGCGGCTCTGAGCTCCACAGCCCAAAGCCTGAAGCCCTGTGCTGATGTGTTTTATGTAATAAATACACTAAAGTCACTCCAGACCAGGAAAACACGGCACTCAGACCACAGCTGACGCCCTGGACATGCATCAAGTATTTTTCTCCCGTTTTTGCACGGCCTCCAAGACTCACATCGGGGCGTCTGAATTCAAATGCAAAGGCTCTAAAAAGGGGCGTCCAGCGTGTTTTTGGACACTGCAGTGTGAACGTACTGTTAGGCTGCAGATATAGGGCGATATTAGGAATAAGAATGGGGAGAGTGCACTGGTGTAAACAAGAGCGAGTCATGTGACTCAGGGGCCGTACGGCATCTCAGACACAGAATAAAACTCCTGGTAAATATTGACGTGGCGCCACAACTTAGGACATTTATCTGTCTGTAAATTGGATTCAACTACAAGTGTTTGGGTGGAGCTCTAAACCAGAGGTGTCCCTTGCCTGAATAAAAGGTGGAGTGGAGCAGACTGAGGGCGTGGTGTGGCGCCTTCAGTGAAGAGTCGCAAAAATAAATACCAAACTAGTCCACTGAAAAATGTTTAAATGGGAAACTCCGGCACGTTTGAAGCTAAAGTCCGTTCCTAGAGGAGGTGGAATTCTGTCAGAAGCCAAAAAACGGCACAGATCAGTGTTTCCTCGGTGGAGATCTCACTGTGGCAGTGAGTCTGTCAAGGCAACAAACTAGTGCAGTGATGGGGGCAAGTTCTGAACTTCCACGTAAAACACCAATTTGCTTCACACTGAAGAAGCTTAACACCACTTTAACCCATCTGACAACAGCCACGAGTCTAACAAACAAAACGCTCTGCCTGGTTCACTCATTAGTGTCTGGAAACGTTAGAAAACAACTTTATAAGCACCTCACACTTCCCTCTGCTGATTTCCCACTGCACAGGCCAAAGCCCAAAAGACTCGATCGCCAATTCGGGTTCGGGAAACAGGAATCGAATCATTATCCCTTTTTTTCAGTTTTCTTATTTTTGGTTTTATTTTGAAAATCAAAAGAACGAACGACACATGGATTTTTTTTCAGTGAGAAGAACTCCTAAATCTGCAGGTTTGTGTATTTAAACATGAACGAAACAAAACACAACTTCAGGTTCGTTTGTGACGAGGAAAGGACGTTGTACGATCAGAAAATGGCCTCATATGAACCCTGTAGCCGTGCCCATGTTTATTTGCTTACTTGTACTTTATTAAATCCTTCATTATCCAGTCACAGACGGGCTTTACTTCACCAGGGCTCTGCACCGTGAGAACCGGGTGGAGATGAGATCCTGGCTGAGGCCGTCGTGCAGGTTTGGCCACATATTTACACACTTCAATAATACCACACATTACCCACACCGATGAAGCTCTGCGGCAGCAACAAGCACGCTAAATTACCCACACTCTGCCGGCTCGGACCAGGGAAGTTTTCCCACTTTTCTCCATTTGTCCGTAGTGTTCCACAGCACGCCGCGTCTCCACAGATCTGACTTCTAATGTGGCGTTTAAAGGGTTTGATTCACACCGTTTTCTGATCCGCGTTATAATGTTTCCTCATTAAAACACACCTGGATTTGGGTTTTGCTTCGTTCACACACGTTGAACACACAAACCCGGAGGGAAAACACCCCGTTCCACCTTCTGATGTCATGTGGTGATACAGGAAGTGGTGATATAGGAAGTGTTGTTAAACTCTGAGGCTTGGATGCCGTTACACCATATTAATGTTTGGTCTAGTCTCTCACCTTCATTTACACAAAGACCGGATGAGAGACGATATAAATTCCACAGTATAAACTTCCATCGATCAAACTTTATTTGTACAGCACGTTTCATACAGTTAAAATGCAGGACAAAGAGCTTCACCTGCAACAGAAAAACGATTAAAAGCAACAGCGACCCCCCACCTCAGTGTTTCTCCATATTTACAGCAGCAGTTTAGATGGAAACATCAAACCTAAAGCTCCCAAAGGTTATTGTCGGGTTTCAGATGACGTCACATCTATGGGCCAATGTTAAGGACTACAGATGGGGGCAGCTGAAAGAAAAAAAAAAAAAAAAAATTATGTTGTAATATGTTGAGTTCTTGGGTTTAGTCAATAGAAAATACCAAGTTCAACATTTGTGCATTTCCCTTTTCGATATTTTATGGTAAAGTAGAAGGTAAATAAGAGGGAAAACAGGCCCCGCCCCCATCTGCAAGTATGACATCAGCACATCGGCAAGTATGACATCATCACATCTGCAATTACGACATCATCACATCTGCAATTACGACATCATCACAACTGCAAGTATGACATCATCACATCTGCAATTACAACATCATCACATCTGCAAGTACGACATCATCACGCCTACAATTATGACATCACATCTGCAAATGTGACATCATCACATCTGCAATTGTGACATCGCATCTGCGAGTACGACATCATCACATTCTAGAATCTGAAAAGCACCAATAGTAAAAATAAAAAATGGAGAGGTGAGATTACATGGAGACTAAGTAAAATAATAAGAAATGAATGTAAAACCAGTAAAAGTTTCGATTAAAAGCTAAATTAAAAAGATATATTTTGAGTTTACTTTAAAAAATATGAACACTCTCAGTGGACCTCAGATCCTCAGGTGGACCTCAGATCCACAGGTGGACCTCAGATCCACCGGTGGATCTCAGATCCTCCGGTGGATCTCAGATCCACAGGTGGACCTCAGATCCTCAGGTGGATCTCAGATCCTCAAGCGGACCTCAGATCCTCAGGTAGACCTCAGATCCTCAGGTGGACCTCAGATCCTCCGGTGGACCTCAGATCCTCAGGTGGACCTCAGATCCTCCGGTGGACCTCAGATCCTCAGGTGGACCTCAGATCCTCAGGTAGACCTCAGATCCTCAGGTAGACCTCAGATCCTCAGGTAGACCTCAGATCCTCAGGTGGACCTCAGATCCTCATGCAGACCTCAGATCCTCCGGTGGACCTCAGATCCTCAGGGGGACCTCAGATCCTCCGGTAGACCTCAGATCCTCAGGGGGACCTCAGATCCACAGGTGGACCTCAGATCCACAGGTGGATCTCAGATCCTCCGGTGGATCTCAGATCCTCAGGTGGACCTCAGATCCTCATGCAGACCTCAGATCCTCCGGTGGACCTCAGATCCTCAGGGGGACCTCAGATCCTCCGGTAGACCTCAGATCCTCAGGGGGACCTCAGATCCACAGGTGGACCTCAGATCCACAGGTGGACCTCAGATCCACAGGTGGATCTCAGATCCTCCGGTGGATCTCAGATCCACAGGTGGACCTCAGATCCTCAGGTGGATCTCAGATCCTCAAGCGGACCTCTGATCCTCAGGTAGACCTCAGATCCTCAGGTGGACCTCAGATCCTCCGGTGGACCTCAGATCCTCAGGTGGACCTCAGATCCTCCGGTGGACCTCAGATCCTCAGGTGGACCTCAGATCCTCCGGTGGACCTCAGATCCTCAGGTAGACCTCAGATCCTCAGGTAGACCTCAGATCCTCAGGTAGACCTCAGATCCTCAGGTGGACCTCAGATCCTCATGCAGACCTCAGATCCTCCGGTGGACCTCAGATCCTCAGGGGGACCTCAGATCCTCCGGTAGACCTCAGATCCTCAGGGGGACCTCAGATCCTCCGGTAGACCTCAGATCCTCAGGTAGACCTCAGATCCTCAGGTGGACCTCAGATCCTCAGGTCGACTGTTCACAGATGAGGCCTTAAAAGCTGAACGACGCTTCACCGTGAGTTTTAGTTTGGACTCTTGAGACAGTTTAAAGACGAGACCTGAGGACCTGAGAGTCCGAGAGGCTCGTGTGACAAAAGCAGATCAGAGAAATAAACAGAGTTAAGACCGTTAAGAGCTTAAGGAACCAATAAAAGAACTTTAACATCTCCACATGCACATCACAGAATCAGGCCGCTGTAACTGCAGGTTTGAGACTCTCCTCTCGTTTGTGTTCAGAGCTGCAGTGTTCAGGGTTCAGGGTTCAGGGTTCAGGGTTCAGGGTTCAGGGTTCAGGGTTCAGGGTTCAGCGACGTCATTATCAGTTTGTTTGTTTTATTATTGTATTTATATTTTGCAGCTGACGGCATCTCCTTCCCCGGGCTGTGAACTGGAGATCTGCTCGTCTGGTTAGACTTTAATCTGAGCTTTGTTTTCAACACTGATCAGAAAGAAAAGTTTGGAAGATAATTTGTTCCATTAGATTCTGAATTTTAAAACCCGCTGAATTTCTCACTTTGAATTTTTTAACTCATAAAGTTGGAATTATTTTTTATTTCAATACGTGAAATAAGAACGAGAACTTTGCACGTCAGTTTCTTGAACCTGGTGCGTTGGAGCAGAGGGAGCAGCCCAAATGTGCAGGATTTCTCTGTGTTTATTAGGACCGAGAGGATTTTGCAGGTAAAACTGTGTGCGGGATTTTTCTCTCTGTTCTCAAATTAAGAATAAAAACATCACCTTTTAAATATTCAGCAAGCAAATAGTTTCACATTCAACAGTCAAAATTCAGAACGTAAAATCCACAGTAAAAGACGCCGAGGCAGAAGTGATCGATTCTACGTCCGGATGCACGATACCACTTTTTAAAAAAACGATACGAGTACGAGTACAATCATTTCTGTACTTACTGATACCAGTGCTTTACGAATCTTACAAAAGTACAAAAAATAAAGATTGAATAAACCCGGAAAAAAATACAAACACCCCTGATATTCCCTCTACACATCAGGCTGTCTCCCTAAGAAGAACTTTGAATTTTTCTTTCATTTTATTATTATTATTTTATTTAGTTTTGACACAATTTCATTTTTTAATATGTGAATATGAAAATTTGACTCAACTTTTTGAATCTTGATTATAATGTGTTTAATGCAGTTTTGCGCATTTATTTACGTTTTACAGAAACAAAACTTAAAACCACACGACTCATTTGCATTCAGCTCATTTGCATTCAGCTCATTTGCATACAGCTCGTTTGCATACAGTATAAGCGCTGATGTGTTCATCTTCTGTTGGACTAAAGGCTCAGTGGAATATGAGTGTTCTCCCTGTGACAGAGGATGTTCTGCTGATGCTGAGTCTGTTCTGTGCGTCTGTCGCGTTGGTTCATGTTAAACTTTTCTCTTTCACTGATGTCACTACAGTCGCTTTATTTATGCTGCTCTGGATCCTCATAACCGGGATTCTGGATTATTCGGGAAACTGAAACCGGGAAACTGCGGAATGTGGCGTGTAAAAGTGGTATCGGTGCGTGGTATCGGCAAATGTTTAACGAGTATGAGATACCCGATACCAGTATCAATGTGAGTGAGGAGGACAGAGGCTATTTTCCTATTGGCTGTTCTCATTTGTGGGCGGGGTTTACGCTTAACAAATAAAAGAGACAAGGTTTTGATGAGACTAATTCTGACCAATCAGATCAATTCACTGCACCATTTCCTGCTTAAGTTAGATCGGATCACTTTGGATCGATTACTGTTGGATCTTTGCTGCAAAATTTTACACTCTGAGTTTTGACTTTTTGAATTTCAGGGCTTGAATCAGTTTGTGCTGAATATTTAAAAGGTGTTTTTATATTGAATTTTAAACACTTTGAAAATGAACGCTTAAAATATCACCCACTGCCAGAATAAATCCATCCCTCCATGTTCTTCCACTTATCCGGGGCTCGGTCGTGGGGTCAACAGTCTAAGCAGCGACTCCCAGACTTCCCTCCCCCCAGACACTTCCTCCAGCTCCTCCTGGACCCCGAGGCGTTCACAGGCCCAGAGACAGAGTCCCTCCACCGTGTCCTGGGTCTTCCCCGGGGCTTCCTTCAGGTGGGACATGCCCGGAACATCAGGACCGATACTCCTCCCCTCAGCTGCTCCTCTCCACATGGAGGAGCAGTGACTCTACTCCGAGCTCCTCACCCTCTCTCTAAGGGAGCGCCCGGCCACTGTGGAGGAAACTCATTTGGGCCGCTTGTATTGGCAATACGATGCCAGAATAAAATTGAATAAAAATCATTGAATTCATTTTTCCAGAGTAAAAAAAAAAAAAATCAGAGTGAGAAATTCAATGTTTTTTCAAATTCAAATTCTGATGAAGCCGATTATCTCCCACAGAACAGACTGTGTCTGTGCAGGGAACATGAAGTTACAACACAAGCGAATGATGTTACCAGAACATTAAAACAGTTTATCACCGTGTGATAAAATATGTTCTGCTGCTAAGTGAACATGAGTGACTCAGGTATGTCTTAAAGGTGCACTGCACAAATAGTAAAGTGCTGCTACTCCGACAATGAAGAAAAAAAGTTGAAGTATCGGGAAGCTTGAAAAATAATGTTTATAATGCTATTCCGACAGTTAGACTTCAGTGTCTAAAGAGCGGCATGTGACGGGTAAATGATGAGAAGAAATGGTCCAAACTTCGGTGTCCAGACGTCCTTTCAAACCTGATGGACACAGCTGACCCCACCCCCCCAGGACAGTCTGAAATCTACAAGACGCTGACAGGATACAGGGCCAGACAGGGGCTCTTTCTGCAGGAGACAGGTGCAGAAAGAGCACCTGCCTCTGTTCAAATCAAACTCCTCAACAGGACCATGAACGCTCACACTGATCACAGGTTCCTGAAAATGTGCTCTTTAAAGTTAAACTCCGTCACGTTTGAAGCTAAAGTCGTTTCTAGAGGAGGTGGAATTCTGTCAGGAGCCAAAAAACGGCACAGATCAGTGTTTCCTCGGTGGAGATCTGACTGTGGCAGTGAGTCTGTCAAGACAACAAACTAGTGCAGTGATGGGGGCAAGTTCTGAACTTCCACGTAAAACACCAATTTGCTTCAGACTGAAGAAGCTTAACACCACTTTAACCCATCTGACAACAGCCACGAGTCTAACAAACCAAACGCTCTGCCTGGTTCACTCATTAGTGTCTGGAAACGTTAGAAAACAACTTTATAAGCACCTCACACTTCCCTCTGCTGATTTCCCACTGCACAGGCCAAAGCCCAAAAGACTCGATTGTCGACTCCAGCGGCGGCGAGAGGCTCGAGCCGAAAGAAGCAACAAGAGAGAATCGACTACTGACAGTGAAAAAGAAGAGAAACTGAGAGTTGTTGAAAGAAAATGGTTCAGGAATGTAGTTTTTAGCGTTTTTAAAAAATATAATTCACTGGTAAATAAATGGAATTAGAAACGACATCGACGATCGAGTCTTTTGGGCTTTGGTGCAGTGGGAAATCAGCAGAGGGAAGTGTGAGGTGCTTATAAAGTTGTTTTCTCACGTTTCCAGACACTAATGAGTGAACCAGGCAGAGCGTTTTGTTTGTTAGACTCGTGGCTGTTGTCAGATGGGTTAAAGTGGTGTTAAGCTTCTTCAGTCTGAAGCAAATTGGTGTTTTACGTGGAAGTTCAGAACTTGCCCCCATCACTACACTAGTTTGTTGCCTTGACAGACTCACTGCCACAGTGAGATCTCCACCGAGGAAACACTGATCTGTGCCGTTTTTTGGCTTCGGACAGAATTCACCTCCTCTAGAAACGGACTTTAGCTTCAGACGTGCCCGAGTTCAACTTTAAGTCCATTTCGTATTAAACCGTCTCAACACTTTATTGACGGCGTTGGCTGATGTGTGCATTATGTCACCATGGAAACTCCTGAACATTCCATTATCAACCTGCAGGCAGAACACCCCGGGCGCGATGTCAGTGCAGAGTATCGGTGTGAGGACATACTGTTCCCCGACACACACACCTGGAGCGCAGCCAGAATACAGGAACAACATAAGAACGCACATGCAAACACCACTCAGCAGATGTACGCGCCAGGATGTGGCACAGGAAGCTCAGGTGTCGGGTTTGGAGTCATGTTTGAGACAAAACCTCAATATACAAATACTGCTCAGATCATAGATAGCGGCGGTTATCAGTTAGCTGTGATTCGTGCCGCTGTTAAAGTATTTGGCCTTGCTGAGGGCGACCAGATACTCCTATTTACCCGGGACACTCCCAGTTTTGAGCCTGTGTCCCCCCTGTCCCAGCAGATTTATCCAAAACCAGTGATTTGTCCCAGTTTTATAAAAAGAAATGTCCCTATTTTGACCGATTTGATCCCTGCCAACAGCAACGAGAGACGTAAATAGTCACAAAGTAAATGTGACGAAAAATACCAAATAAGAGCCGGGTTCCAGTTAAACGGCTGGCGCAGGTGTACAGTCCTGTGCAAAGGTTTTAGGCAGGTGTGTCGCACCCTCGAGGAACGAGCACGAGGTATAAAACACACAACCCGTGAGAACTGGTCACAAAAAAAACAACAGTGAAATTAATTGACAGTTTACAAGACAGGAAAATTTAAATGACATGAACCTCATGGGCTGGGATCCATGAACTCTGTCTTGCATTTGTGATTTTTTTATGTGGCCTGGGTTTCGATCGTGCTCATGTGTTGTGTGAATGGATGAATGTTGCTGTGCGCCTTTTATTCCAATGTGGTTTTTCATACTGCAAATGGCAAATAAACTGAAACTGAAACGAGGGGCTAACTTCTTCCTGAGGGCTTGGAGTTCGTTCTTCATGCTAATAAATAATTTACAAATGTTTATATCTTAATTTGTAGGACATTTGTGGCAGAGCGATGCGTCTGAGGGTTGAGTTCGGGTGGAACTTTATTTATAAAAGTTTGTTCCGTAGTTATTTTACCAGGAGATGGAATCAATGCAAAGGGAGAAACACTAAATTAAATGGATAAATATTAGTGACTGTTGCTGCAAACAAAGAACGCTTCAAAACTATAAATAATGATTGTTTGTTTTCATCGATTTACAAAATGCAAAGTGAATGAACAAAAGGAAAAGTCAAAGATCTGTGCTTAGTTCTTCAACATGTTTGGAACAGCGACCAGCCCAGTTCCTCAAATGTCTCATAATATGACACTTTTAATTTTGCAAAGCTGCACATTTTTAAGTAACCAAACTGGGATAAGTTTTTACCTCATGAAATAGATCATATTTTCGGTCTCTGCACTGGTGTCTGGTCATATCGAGCACAGGCAGAGTTTTAAAACTAAAGTATCGTCACTGATATCAGAACTGAAAAGGCCTTTAACCCCCGAAGACCTAAGGGCAATTTTAGTACATTTCTCCTCGCCTGAATTTTTTTCTTAATTTTGTTTTTAAAACTGCCCCTTTTACCCCTAATGAAGTGTTCTACCTCCTTTTGTTCAGTCCAACCTGTTATTTCACAATCTGCTGCTGTAGTTGTGTCATGAGGCTGTGATAAAAGCTACAGGACCAGAAATAGAGATGAAAAAAACACTCTTTTATACAAAACACACAGCAAACATGTAGAAACAACTTTTTGGACATAAAAATACTTAATTTAGGGCCTTAGCTACAAAAATGCAAAATCTCAAGTCTTTAAGTAAATTAAAAATCTCCTTATTGCCCTAAAAACAAAAAAAGTGCAGTGGCTCCATGACTTTCCTGGTCCAGTCCTGGAAACAGCTCCTGTCAGGTCCAGGGCCAGAGCCACAGCACTTCTGCATTTCCAGGGTGGAAATTACATTTGGATTTGTTCATTTGGACTGAAATAAACCTTTAAATAAAAATAGAAAGAGATGCACAATTACACACACCAAGATGTGTCATTTTCCATGTGTGTGAGAATTAACTCCACTTAGAGCGACTTTTTCCCTCGTTCTAAACACACACAGTCAGAGGAGTCGACCATCTTGACTCACTTCACTCTTTGGCAAAGTTTGGCTCGATCAAAATGGACGGAGCGCATGAGTTTGGGGAAAACAAAGTTCCTGTTGGACACTCGTTTTGCTCACGTCATCACACAGTGTGAGTGTGACGTAGGATAAAGCCGCAGAAATGTACGGAAACCTCTATGTCTGCACTTTCAGAGGGGAAAAGGACGTTTCTGTCTTTTACCGTTAGAAAGTTCTGCGGTTATAGAAAACATATTCCTTGGTAACATATACGATGTCGTAGATCTTCGAGGGTTAAAGCACCTATATCGCGCAAAACTGACTCTTGTGAGCTTTAAGTCCTGTTCTAATGTCGTTACCTCGTCAAAAACAGACCTGGAGTCGTGTTTTGTTTCATTCACGTGTTTGAGTGATGCTTTATTATTAGTCCGTCATCTCCGAAGCTCAAAATGCAGTTGAGGTCGGCAATTGCTGAGTTTCAGATGACGTCACTAAAAGCAGATGGGGTCAGGAAGTAAAGACAGACGCACAGAACCCCGTTTACCTCCACAGACTCTGCGCCAAAACACCGATACTCTGTACAGTCTGCGGTCGCTGAAAACGCTCAAATCGGGAGGAAGACAAACTTTTTTTCGTGTACCAAAAGTTAGTAAGTTTCAAAAAATTTACAAAAAAAAGACGACAAAAGTGGATCGACAAAACAGGACGCGCAGAAACAGACGATGCCACTACAGAGTTTTCAGCAAACACTTTGGAACAGGTCAAGGATTGGGTCATTTATGAGTTCATATTTTCAAGTTTTCAGTTTTTTTTGACAATTATTTAGAAAGACAAACATCGTAAGTGACGGTAAATTGTTGCATTATAGGTTTTCTCACACAAAAGCTTTACGTGGTGCTGATGTTACTGTCTTACTGCTGTAATTTGGCATTTTATACCTTTTTTAATCATTATTTTAGGTTCTCCCGGTGCAGCAGATGAGTTTAAGTCTAAATATTTGTATCCTCCAGGTTTTTAAAGACTTTGGCTCAGTGTTATATGAGTCTGCAGCACCAACACCAGGAAAATCCTCAACATTGTATGAAAAGTCCGATTTCTCCACATCGTACGGGTCATAACTGAACATTTAGACTTATTTCTTCGCTACAGCAGGTCTGTGTCTGACCGTTCAAACTTTTAGCGCTGTCGCTGTCGCCCGTTGTGCTGTTTTGAAGCGGAGCAACACACTTCCTGCCCCCATCTGAACCTCACATTTCCTCAGGATCACATGAGTGAAACCAGCAATTCCAGGGCTGAAATTATACAAAATGAATCTAGTGGAGGTGTATAGAGTTTAAAAACACAGTGGAGCACAAATTCAGCCGTTTGTTTGTGCTCCAAAGGGTTCAGAAACAGATCTGAGAGTAATTTTCTTTCCGTTTTCTTCCGGAAAAATGAGCCTTAATGGTAAAAGTTTTAGCTGTGATAGTCGGGACACATTGTTTAGTTTAATTCTGTGTGGAATAAACGCACCCAGTGAGTTTATTTACATGAAGAAGCAGCGTTCTGACTCGGTGTGAACACGGCCTGGGTGGAGTCAGCCGGAGTTCACACCGGGACAGGCTTTATTATGGAGATGTTGAGGTCATTCGTAAAGAAATACAAAGTTGTGTGTATCAGGTTTTGTCAACACAATAGAGCTCGAGTTTCAGTGGCGCCAGTGGGAAATGGGTGCTTCCTGCAAACACGTGTTAACACAACGTCACGGTCAACCTCAGACTATTATGAAGGGTTTGAACCCGTAATTAAACTGGTGAATGTGGGTTTAAAAATAGAACACAAAACGTCCCCCATTGTTCAGTCTGGACACGTTGGAAATCTCTTTGATCCTCGCGTTAAACGTCATCAATAACTGCTTTAAGGCAGCAACAGAGGGGGTCAGAAATATCGAAAATCTGATACTAATCGATACTGAAACTAGTATTGAACCTCCACACTCATTTGAGCAGGAATCGATACTAAAACAGTCCCACTGACAGGACAGAAATGAAGCTTTCCTGAATGGGAACAGGAGTCTCCAGCCTTTTTCTTCTGCTGAGCTACTTTTACCAAACAAAAATGCCACAGAGCTGCTCATTTTAGTGGCCGCAAGAAAATAAGAAATTAGACGAGCCACGGAAGCCCTTCGACAGGGTACAGTTTGATGCCTATGACACATAATCAATTATCCATTTACTTGACACATTTACAATGGTAATTAATCCAATTTGAGTTATTACGCAACTGAAACCCATGAACTGCAACC
Organism: Odontamblyopus lacepedii; assembly: GCA_034769755.1. Lineage (NCBI taxonomy): Eukaryota > Metazoa > Chordata > Actinopteri > Gobiiformes > Gobiidae > Odontamblyopus > Odontamblyopus lacepedii. The sequence goes on from CM068352.1 coordinate 38,608,001, forward strand.
AAGGAGCGTGACGTCTCCCAGTGTCTCCAGTGGGTGCACGACCCGCAGAGGAGTTCACAGGGGCCGAGTGCACAGAGGACTGGACCCACGACCCACCCGGATAAAGAGGAAGAAGACGGATGGATATTTATTAATACATATAATTCAGAAATTCTTTGGTGAGTTACTTGGAGGGGGAGGAGAGATACTGGCAGCTCCAGAGCTACAGGTTGGAGACTCCTGCTTTAGAATCTCTGATCCTGAGCTGTATCTGAACAACTATAAGAGCACATAGACTAGTATACGCCCATGGACCTGGTTTAGACCTGGTTTAGACCTGGTTTAGACCTGGTTTAGACCTGGTTTAGACCTGGTTTAGACCTGGTTTAGACCTGGAGCACTGAGGAATTACACAGATATAAGGACACATGGGAATAGAGGAGAAAGTTCTACCATTTAATGTGGAAAATCACTTCTATTGTCTAGAGAAAGAGTGTTTTTATTATCATGGTGATGTCATAATCATTATTGAACACTGAGGTTATTCCTTCCGCCCACAAGACTTAGAAAGTTATTCATATATAATCAGTAGTAGCACCACACTGACCTCTGCCACTCTGACCTTGGTGTGAGCCGAAAGAATCCATAAGAAGTCTGTTTTTGCCTCACACCACGGTGATGCGGTCCCTCACATCAAGCTGACAAAATCACATGAGCAGATCAGGAAATGAGACGGGCAGAACTGACAGATGTGGAGCATTTTCAGAATAAAATATCCCTGCACAGTCCTGGCTCTTTGGAGCAAGAAAGTGGTCGTAATGTGAAATGTGACTGTTGTTTCTTGCTGCACACACGCTGATCTATGACGTGAAGCTCCAGAGCGTGAATCTCCGTCAGCACCTTGTTCTGGGGGCACAGTTTCCACACAGTTAGTATTGAAATAGAGTTTAAAATGTTTGTACAGTGATAACCCGAGGCAGCGCTGCAGGCTGGTCTGACTCATGGCAGCTACGGCTACAGTACGAGTCACTCAAGGATGTAAAAGTAGTAAAGTACTGCATTTAAGTATACATCTGAGGTATTTGTACTTTACTTAAGTACATTTTACAGTGGATAAGTTCTACTTTTACTTCACTATATTTGAGAGCAGGGATCTGTACTGTCTGCTCCACTACTAAGAGCAAACTAAAATAAACAAATAAACAGGGAAAAAAAAAAGATTCATTCAGGTGTTTCTGCTGAACAAAATTCAGCACGAATCTGCATCAAAATCACCACATTTTAAGTTTTATTTGATCTCAAAATATTCACAGAATTCTTTTACTTTTTACTCTTGAAGCACATTTTTACTTGTACTGTAATACTTTCACTTAAATAGATTTTTCTTGTGATACTTTTACTTTTACTTGAGTGTTTTTCTTCTCCGGTTTCTTCTATGTGGAGATGTTATTACTTTGTCTGGAATGTTCCACAGTACGGCATTAAACCTTTCTCTCTTCATGGAGGCCAACCAGACCGAGTTACAGCTCAGATCTGTGGAAAGGTGCCCCCGCTCACAGTCAGAATATTTGTTTTTCAAGGTATTTTTGAGCTATAAAACCACCTGTAACTGAACAAATGTAAAGAAGAGCTGTTTAAAGTCACACTGTGGAACATTCCAGGCAGAGCAATGGAGTTTCTGCTGCCTGCTCGTCTCAGTGGTCGCGTGATTCCTTTTCTTGCACGTTTTTTTAGAAGAAGAACTAAAGAAACGCTAGACAGACACGTCAACCCTTCCAGACCAAAGGGCAATTTTAGTGCATTTGTCCTCACCTGGATTTTTTTTTCTTAATTTTGCTATTAAAACTGTCCCTTTTACCCCCTAATGAAGTGTTCTACCTCCTTTTTTCAGTATTTTCTGTTATTTCACAATCTGCCGCTGTAGTTGTGCCCTATGGCTGTAATAAAAGCTACAGGACCAGGAATACAAATGAAAAAAGCAACCTGAAAATAAAATTCACAGTCTTTCATACAAAACACACACCAAACATGAATAAACAACTTTTTGGACATAAGAAATGCTTAATTTAGGGCCTTAGCTACAAAATAGCAAAATATCAAGTCTGTAAGTAAAAATTAAATTAAAAATTTGCCTTCAAAACAAACAAAAAAAGTGTAATCGCCCCCATTCCTTTACCCAATTTAAGTTAAATCCCATAATGTAGATCCATGTAGGTCAATCCAGGCAAAGCAGTAACATCATGGAGACAATAAATCTATCCAAAAAGCTCCGCAGTGCCCCTTTAATGCGAGAAAATGCTGATTGACAATTGGTCTATTACAGGGGTGTCAAACTCATTTTGGTCCGGGGGCCGTATGCAGCCTACTTTGATCCCAAAAGGGCCGGATCAGAAAACTCAGTTCTCTCTTCAAGTTATTGTATTTTTCTCCGTGTCTCGTAGTGGTGTTTAAGATTATTTTCCTCGAGCAACGCCACTTGTTCCAAACACACTGAGCACAGATTTCCCATTCACCTCTGTCAACAAATAAGAATTAGACTATTTTTCTTGGGAAATCCTGAACTCAGCATCTGCTTTTCTCATTTTTTGACATTTTGCTGACGAGGGTCACGGTCGACAGTCAAAACGATCGTCCTTTAAGAGCGTTTGGAAAGAGGAAAGTCTTCATTTGTGCTGCTCTGGTGGGAGTCGCAACGTACAGAAACGCCGGAGACGCTGCTGTGCTGAACGGTGCAGAAAATTAACAGAAAAATCTGAAAATTTTAAGTATTTTAATAAAAAAAATCAGCCGAGGGCCAGATTAAAGGTCTTGGAGGGCCGGATCTGGCCCCCGGGCCGCATGTTTGACACATGTGGTCTATTAGATGGAAAATAACACCAAAAAACTCCACACAGCTCCACAGGACTAATGTAAGACTTAGAGCCCCTGACACATGTAAAACAACACTCCACATTACAGTGTTCAGGAGGATATGGGTCACTACACATGTCACACTGCAGCTACAACGAGCAGGTTCACAGGAGGAGACGACCGGGAGCTACATTCACAATAAGATCCGACCTCAGACAGTTTATGACCTCAGTGTGGCCCACAGCTTTAGAGACAGAATCACACAGGCGCTTCCTGTATTACCACATGACATCGCGAGGTGCAACAAGGTGTTTTCAGTTTTAATTTTGGGGACTTGAATCAGTCTGAATGATTATTTTACGTTTTTTGTTGCACTTAATCAAAATATAGTGCTAAAGATACAAGAAAAAAACAATACACTTTGCAGTAATATGTATTTTTTTATTCATTCAGTATTGAACTTCAGTCGCAGGAGAGACGACGTCCTCCTCTTCACTGCAGATGTCGGTCGGTTTAGTGTTTTGAAGGCCCTGGTGTGGTGGACCTTCTTGTAAACGCTGCAATACGCTGGACCCATTTTGGTTTCCTGAAGACTGGCCTGCTCGTGCTTGTTTTCCGAAGCTTAAATAACCTCGAAAACAGCGCCCGGAGACGACGAGGAGTCAGCCCGCCGAAGAAGGACCTGGAGGCCTTCTGGGTCAGGTGGCTAAGCTCAGCCTCTGTAGCTTCTCCATCCTGGAATAGCTTCTCAATGTCCTCCAGTATTTCGCTGCAATCCGGCAGTTCCTCCTTCAGTCTCTCCAAAATAACCTGCGCTTCTGTCAGTCCGTCTTCTGGTTTTTCAGCCGTTTCTTCCTCAACTCTGGAGACTGTCGGACTTAAACATGTTTAATTTTTCTGGTAAACTGTAAAAATGATCCTTATTTTGCATTTTGTTAACTTTAATCTATCTACGTCTCAAAAGATTCAAATGCTCTGTTCCACCTCGCGATGTCATCAAGTAGTATCAAGTAGTAGTTTTCAAGTCAACAGCTCCTTTTACCTTTGGTTCAGTAGAGATGTGCAGTTCCAGGGCTGAAATTATCCAAATGATTCCAGTGAAGATGTGTGGAGTTTAAAAACACAGTGGAGCACTTCCTGTATTACCACATGGCATCACAAGGTGGAATATAATGTTTTCTGTTTGAGAGAAGCCTAAAGATGCAGGTTTGTGTGTTAAACACGTGTGAATGAAACAAAACACAACTCCAGGTCTGTTTGTGATGAGGAAACGACACAGATCTGAAAATAGCACAAAATGGGCCAATTTTGGACCATTTAACCTCTTTTTGGGGGTGTAATAAGTTGTGCAAATTGTCTATACACAGAAATAACTTAAGAATCCAGTGAAGCTTTAAACTGGACTGTCCCAAGCACAAGACTGAAGAACTTCTCCTGAGAAATATCAGTGTCATGTGAGATGAGAGCATCACATGTTTGAGAAGTGCATGAGGAGTATTCAGCTGTGAGCCACACAAACTGGGTCAAATGTTGCATCTGAGTAACCAGTACAGATTTAATATTTGGGATTTTATTATTTGTTCTTAAAAATGTTCATTTTTATAAAAGGAAAATGGGGAGTTTAAAAAGCTTGACTTATATTTAGGTGACGTCACGTTCTCCTCACAGCCTCTGGACGCCTCAGTGAAGTCGCCCCATCAAACTCAAACCTACAAAAACTGTGGCAATCATTTGTGCTGCAAAAAGTTTCGTTTGTGTGATTCTGGTTCTTCAGATATTTGCAGTTTTATTTTGGGCCGATGACGTCGTCCAGAACCTCAGAATGTGAAACAGCCTCAAAACAAGAAGAAAATTATAGAAAACGTTTATATTTCGTTTGTGCTGTTTTGTGCTGTGACAATTTTTATTTGTGTGAGTTTATTTCTAAAATGATTCATTATTATTTCTGCGGTAATTATAGGACGTTATTTCCGCTCAGTTGACGGAGACAAACTCCACAAAACTAGTGACGCTAAACGATCTGAGGCTGTGGAAAAGTCTGTGTTATATAAAATATGAATCAAAAACAAATGACTAAAGACTGAAACAGACTTTTCCACAGCCTCAGATCGTTTCTCTTCACTAGATTTGCTAAAGTCGCTGCTTCAGTTGAGCAGAAATGACGTCCTGTAATTACTGCAGAAATAATAATGAATCATTTTAGAAATAAACTCGCACAAATAAAAATTGTCACAGCACAAAACAGCACAAACCAAATCCAAACTTTTTTTTTCTTCTATAATGTTCTTCCTGTTTTGAGGCTGTTTCACATTCTGAGGTTCTGGACGACGTCTTCGGCCCAAAATAAAACTGAGAATATCTGAAGAACCAGAATCGCACAAACAAAACTTTTTGCAGCACAAACGAAGCACAAACGACTGACTCCATTTTGGGCGTTTTCGAGCATTTTGAAGTGTGTTTTCCTGTGGGGCCGACCCCAGTTTGACCTGTAAAAGAATCGTTCATTTCTCCAAAACTAAAGCAGCACAAATGAAACTTTTTGCAGCACAAACGACTGACGCAGTTTTTGTGCAGGTTTGATGTTTGACGTTTGACCTGGAGACACTGGAGTCTTTCCCGGGACATTCGTACAAAAGTTTCTCTCCGGCTCAGTGAACATAAACACGCCGCAGATCAGCCCGATGGTGAAACAGTCAATATTGTTCCAGCTCTTATTGTGCGATTAGACCTGTGCTGATGTTTCGCCGCGTTCTGTTAGCGCTCTGTTGGCTTTTCCGTGGGCGCCTAATGGATTAAAGGTCCTCGAGTTGTTTTTCTTGTACATTTTCTCGTCCCCCCCTCCTTCCCCCCGTGAATGAAAAATCTGGATGTGCTTTTTTCTCGTTTTGTTGAGACTGTGGGCGTGGTGGAGGCTCCTGATTGGCTGATTGGCTGTTGACTTAAGGCGGCGGAGGCTCTTGCGCCTGAATTGTTCTGCGGGAATGACTCAGTGTTGGCGTTCGCGTTGATCTGAGCAAACCGCCCATCGGGACACGTTTGGCAGCATCAAAGGTCAAGTTTAAGTTTAGATTCCACAACAGAGCCTGAAAGTGTGGACGGAGTTAAAGCTTCAGGATCTGCGTGTCGTTCGTTCAGTCGTTTTTCAAAATAAAACCAGAAATAACAAAAAAAACCAACAACAACTCCCCGAATCAAACTCCTGGTCCTAAACTTGAACCAGGTCCAAACCAGGACTGAACCAGGACTAAACCAGGACTAAACCAGGTCTAAACCAGGTCTAAACCAGGACTAAACCAGCACTGAATCCAGGACTAAACCAGGACTGAACCAGGACTAAACCAGCACTAAACTAGGACTAAACCAGGACTAAACCAGGACTGAACCAGAACTGAATCCAGGACTAAACCAGGTCTAAACCAGGACTAAACCAGGACTAAACCAGGACTGGACCAGAACTGGACCAGTACTGAACCAGGACTGAACCAGGACTAAACCAGGATTAAACCAGGACTGGAACAAGACTAAACCAGGACTAAACTAGGACTAAACCAGGACTAAACCAGGTCTAAACCAGGTCGAAATCAGGTCTATACCAGGTCTAAACCAGGTCTAAATCAGGTCTAAACCAGGACTAAACCAGGTCTAAACCAGGTCTAAACCAGGACTAAAACAGGTCTAAACCAGGACTAAATCAGGTCTAAACCAGGACTAAACCAGGTCTAAACCAGGTCTAAACCAGGTCTAAATCAGGTCTAAACCAGGACTAAACCAGGTCTAAACCAGGTCTAAACCAGGTCTAAATCAGATCTAAACCAGGACTAAACCAGGACTAAACTAGGTCTAAACCAGTCGCAGCCTAGACGAACCAATTTTTTGCAGGAAACACTGAGTCCTGGTCAAATCCTGGTTTAGTCCTGGTTTAGTCCTGGTTTAGACCTGGTTTAGACCTGGTTCAGTCCTGGTTTTGTCTTGGTTTAGTCCTGGTTTAGTCCTGGTTTAGTCCTGGATTTAGTTCTGGTTCAGTCCTGGTTTAGACCTGGTTCAGTCCTGGTTTAGACCTGTTTTAGTCCTGGTTTAGTCCTGGTTCAGTCCTGGTTTAGACCTGTTTTAGTCCTGGTTTAGTCCTGGTTCAGTCCTGGTTTAGACCTGGTTTAGTCCTGTTTTTTCCATTATTCATTTAAACACAAAATCAAGAACTGAAAAACAAATCATTATCTGTATTTTTATTTTTTTTTTCATTTTGGTTTTGGAGACAAATCATGAAGAAAAGAGTTGTTTTTTGTGTTGTTATTTGATTATTTCCTCCCCTTTACTCCCTCACACACAATCCTGCTCTTTCCTTATCTTATCGGCGCAGTATCTCACTTTGCCTCGTTCACAAGTCCGTTTTGTGTAATTTAGGAGCTTTAATTGTGCCACGGCGTCACTGAGCGATGAATGTGTGCGTTATAACAGCGACAGACGGTCAAAGAGTCCGAGATAAGGACCCACGAGCAGGAATCGTCCATAAAGCGGCTCCGAACAGGATCTGCACGCTCTGCACGCGTCACTGCCAGGGTGAAGTAACACAGGAAGCACACTCATACATAATACCAGGGCCATTACTTCATTACGGGTTACAGAGGGATCCAAAACGTGCCCTGTTGTCATAGCGATAAAACACTCAACACACACAATCCTTCCTCGTGTGAATGAGTTTGAGAGTGAAAGTGTTAAAACGGCGCCTCGAAGCAGAACGGTGAAAACTGTGGATGGACGTCACAGCTGGATTAAAGCAGAGGTGGAAGAATGAGGATTAAAGGGCTTAAATTACGCAAAATGTTCTCTTGATTCACTCACACGTGTTTGAGTAACTCTTTATTCGGTCTCCAAAGCTCAAAACGCTCTGTTCCACCTTGTGATGTCACGAGGCTGCAGTTTTCGAGCTGCCGTTCACCTTTAGACCAGTAGAGATCAGTCTTTTTCACAGCGGTCGATTTTGAGCTCCCCAGCGCCACTGCACGAGTTTAAACGCCGTCGTTTTGAGCTCCCGAGGCAGAAGTTTTAAAAGTGTTTTAGTTTTATTATGTGACCAGTGAAGCGCGTAAGAAACGACAGGGACACATTGGATTCGCGGCAGATTCAAACTGGAGAAAAGTCGTCTTAAATCAAAGAGTCTGGATTTATTAAGGGGGAACTCCGGCATGTTTGAAGCTAAAGTCCGTTTCTAGAGGTGGTGGAATTCTGTCAGAAGCCAAAAAACGGCACAGATCAGTGTTTCCTCGGTGGAGATCTCACTGTGGCAGTGAGTCTGTCAAGGCGACAAACTAGTGCAGTGATGGGGGCAAGTTCTGAACTTCCACGTAAAACACCAATTTGCTTCACACTGAAGAAGCTTAACACCACTTTAACCCATCTGACAACAGCCACGAGTCTAACAAACAAAACGTGTAGCACAGACTTCTGAACCTTAACAACGTGATTAGTCTTAAAAGAACATGTCTAATCTATGAAGTTTTACTCTCTCGCCCCTCCACCTGTGAGTGAGTACATTAAATCTAAAGATAATGTAGCGAGGAGCACACAGGCTCCACTGGAGGTGACTTGGTGACACCTCACAGACGCACCACCTTTGGTCAGACCAGGGTGGACAGTGGAACAGTCGCCCCTTAACACTGAGAGAATGACCTACGTATAATTCTGTTAAAGCTCAAATGAAGAACTGGCTGTGGACAAACCAAAGTTGCCCACATCTGTAACGGGAACTAACTTAAATTTTATTTGTGTTTGCAAGATATAACTGCCTGTGTGGGCTGCTGAATGGGGTTATGTGTGTGTGTGTGAAATGTACATTTTGTAAAGATATTGATGTGCAATAGTAAGGACTGTGCAATAACGGGAGCTGTGCAATGAGCTGATGATGCAGTGATTGGGAACATGCAATGAGTGTTTGTGCAATAGTGGGATTGGTGCAATGGGTGTCTGTGCAATAATGGGAAATTGCGCAATATTTTTGTATTATGAAATGTACTGTGTTTGTCTGCCCCACTGTGACCTCTGCCCTTTGGGACAACGGATGGAAAGTACAATCCGGTGTGTTTAAGGTCATGTTTTATCATGTCTGTTCATTAATATGCACTGTCCCAATCAAATAAATAAATAAATAAGAATAAATAAATAAATAAATAAACGCTCTGCCTGGTTCACTCATTAGTGTCTGGAAACGTTAGAAAACATCTTTATAAGCACCTCACACTTCCCTCTGCTGATTTCCCTCTGCACAGGCCAAAGCCCAAAAGACTCGATCGTCGATGTCGTTTCTAATCCCGTTTATTTACCATTTAATTATATTTTTTGAAAACCCTACAAAACTACATTCCTGAACCATTTTCTTTCAACAAGTTTCAGTTTCTCTTCTTCTTCACCGTCAGTAGTCGATCTTCACTTGTTGCTTCTGGCGGCTCGAGCCTCTCGCTGCCGATCGAGTCAACAATCGAGTCTTTTGGGCTTTTGGCCTGTGCAGCGTCGTCGGTTTGAGCGAAACTCTGCCGAACTACTGAAAAAAAGTGTCGGATTCATGTGCGCCGTCACCTGGAGGCAGCGCAGTGATACGACCGGAGAGAAAATAGTGCCAAGAGATTATGAGCTCTGACTTTTTCGAGTTCAGGATTCGTGATGCAAATGTGTCGCTCTTTTGAACACATTTTGTTTTGAGAAGAAAAACTCTTTATTTTCGTGACTCCAGCCAACTCGCCGGACACTTTCATCAGCACCGAACCCGGGGAAGAACTCGGCTCAGACGCTGTCGGGAGGTAAGTCAGTGTTGATGCGACTCTGCTGACGGAGACGTACAAACTATCCCTTTAAAAGTCCTTTTCAAATGGAAATGGCCACTATTATTGATTCACTCATTAGTTTGTGAATATAATCTGACTTTCAGGACCCGTACCTACTTTTTCCCCATTTATCTGAGCAAAATGCATCTTGCACAGTACTGATATATTGTATAAGCAGCTCTTGAGGTCACAATAAGTCTGTCGGCATAGTTATATTGCTTATATTGTCAGAGAATCATGAAATAAGAATGAAAAAATGAAAATGAAAAAAATGTTTATAAACTCATTGTTGTGAATAATTGGAGTGTTCTGACTGCATAAAGTGAGTGAGGAATAACTCTGCGGA